>JANHGB010041931.1:0-86795 GCA_026283785.1 Coracopsis vasa
AATGAATTATGAAGCTGTACTTTCCTAAATTGAAAATGTGTCTGGGTCAGAACACAGACGTAAGTGGCAGCTGGTTTAAGTGATGGGTCATATTTTTTCCCTGCTATGCTTGTGCAGAAAGGATGAAGTTTCTTAGTCCCCTTTTGGATGTTCTGAAGTCAGAAGGAAAATTCTCTGGACAACCTGTGCCAGTGTCTCACCACCCTCATAATGACGAATTTTTTCTCATAATGAAGAATTTTTTCCCCAATATCTAATCTGACTTTCCTAAGAAAATACTGTTTTTTCTGTGTTCTGTCATAATTGAATGTTGTGTCCATTGTAATTTGTTTTGCTTTTTCCCATTTAAATTCTGCATACTGGGTAGTTATCTTTTCAAGAGGTAGCTGCAACATTTCTATAGTAATTTGCATTGTTATTTTCTTATTTTTGTCAGGGTTCTGTCTCTCTTATTTTATCCTTCAGACACTGCATCACTCATGATTAAATCTCTACTGTGCTTGCCATCCAACTTCTGCTAAGCCCTGTTCATAAAAGGTTGACTATAGGACTATAAGGAAGACTAATTATCTGGTACATGGGTGTGATCACAGAGAGGCTCTACTGGAGGACCAATCATAAGGAGGTATAAGAATGTATTTAAGAGGAAGAAAATGAATTAATTTTATCTTTTAAAGGCTATTTGGAATAAGGGAGTCGATATTATTCAGAAACTTGAAATAAAAATTCAAACTAGTCATTTGGCCTGTAGCTTCAAAGACAGAGCTCCGAATTAACTTCCCTCCAGATCCCTCCCACAGAACTACTTTGTCTAGTCTTGACATCCACTGGTTATTTCAAATAGCCATGGTAGGCCTCCCAGGAAGAAAAATTGAATGTTACACTCAGCTCTTGTTACCATTAGCAGCTGTGGTACAGACTTAGGTGCTATTCAGAGGCTCTCTGCTGCATCGATGATAGGAAGAGAGACATGTTTTTGGGGAAGTAAGGAGTACATGCCCTGGCACGGAGACTTATGCACTCTGATCTTGAATACTTTCATGTGTTAGAAGAAGAAACATTCAGCATCTGATATGAATCCAGACAGAAAGCAAGAACTGGCTGGCAACTTAAATTTTTAATGGATGTTTCTGTTGGTGTGCTTTTCTTTCTCAACATGTAGTTCATTGGCACAATCAGCATTAACAGCCTTAAGTGATATTGTTTGGATTTAATTCAGCCAAGCTGCTGCCAAACAGGTTGTATGTCAAACATCCTTGTAAAAATAAAAGACCAAATGGACAAGGTCAGATTCCCTTCTGTGGGGTACACCTTTTTGCCCTTGGTTATTAAAAAGAGCAATAGGTCCACTTGAAAGTTTTCTTAGACTTTTGAACTGATCCATGATAATTTTTAGCAGCATTTTAATGGTAAAGTGTTACAAGCTCACATTTTGGCTTTACTGGAAATGCCGGTGATCTTCAGAAGTACTTTTTAAAAGGCACTTTTAATGAAAATAAAACTTTCAGAACATTAAGACAAAATATTACTGCTAAGAAATAAAATGACATGGTTATTACTAGGGAGGGATTTTCTTTTCCATTACTGCTGTTGTGTGGTTTTAGAGCAACTGCTTAAGTGAGGTCATAAATAGGAAACTGATACTCTTCTTTCGTATGTAGTACCTTGCAGTGTTACGTGGGCTCAGAAATCTTTCTGGTCTGTTACACTTGCATGTAAAAAACTAATGCACAGGAGGACTATTTTGTCCATCAGACGTTAATGTAAAGTATGACAGAAAGATTATTGTTTTACTTGATTTATAGCTTGATTTATAAGATAGACGGCAAGCAGAAATGCTAACCTCTCCAGATAAGGTCAGTAATGTAACAGTTTTATTATTCATGTAAACGTCTCGAGGGCAGTAACCTCTTTTTTATTACTTTAAATTAATTTCTGGAACTAAGCCTATGCTCGTGTGTTTGTCTCTTAGTTCTGACCCTTGGGCAAGATGTAAGGCTGGGCTGAAGATGACCAGCACAATGTGTCTTGATAACCACGACAGTTCTCTCTTGGCCAAGATAAAGTACGGTTCTACTGGGATGGTAAATGAAAAAGATGAGTGTAATGTTTGCTTATGCCTCTAGCAGTAAGGTTTATATTTTTTCCCCTTATTTTCCAGTATGAGAGGGGTGATAGCTTACCCACAAATAGCCTTCTGTAATTGTGGTAGTTTGAAAGGCACATTATGGCTGTTGGAGGCTCTTGATTTTTCAAGGAAGAGAGTTTGATTTCCAAAGAAAACGAGTTTCTGTAATCATCATATCTATCAGTCAGTCCTATTTTCCTCTAACAGCATTTGAACCTTGCTTTAGACAAATTTAGTAGAAGCCTAAGGTATCAAAGGTGCTAAATTCTTGCCTTTCTTCTTTCGTTTTTTTCTCTTTTTCTTTCTTCTTTTGGTAAAAATCAGCAGCTCAGTAATGGAGGGAGACCTGTTAATCTCCCATTGGGAGAAGGGTAAGGAAAACTTGGATATTCTCTATTCTGCTTGGCAGTAGCTGAATGGTCAGTCAGTGTTCAAACATTTTGGCCAGCTTGTGTGTAACTTCAACCTTGGGAAGACATTCGCTGTCTTTTATTGGCATGGCAGGATGTAAGAATATAATAGGAGAAACAGGAAGACTAAATGTTTTGACGGGCTGTGGGGGTTGAGAGGGGGCTGTTTACATGGGAGGGAGAGAGGAACATCAGAGACAAATCAGTAAGAAAACAGCAGTTAATTATGCTTACAGAACAGTCTGTTCATGATTCCCAAGAAATAGAAATGGGAAGCCGAGAGCAGCTCTCCTTTTTTTCTTGTTTTTTAGTGTGGCAGTACTTTCATTTTTGGACACCAGATATTCTTCTGATACAGTAGCACACTAATAAGCAGAAATCCCACAGGCATTTTGCATTTCAGTATTATTTTATGTTGATTTGTGAAGCTTGGCAACAATTTAAGCTGCTTTATTACCCAATTTCAGCTGTATAAACCAGTTCTAACTCACCAGCTCTGCTGCATCTTTCCAATTCTCCTCTAGGGACCACACCTAGCCCAGCCTGTAGTAAGCTACAAGGTAGTTTTGAAAACTGGTTTACCAATGGACTAAGGCAGCTGTTGCTGTAATATGTACTAACCAAAACAAAGACTTTGGTGAAATGTAAGGCCAGGTTTCTAATGGACTAGGAGCTGTTATTCAAAAGAATGGTTAATAAAAGTTTATTTTACCAGGAGGAAGGAATGGCACCAGCCTCAGGTCATGGCAGAGGTGATTAAAACTCTCTTTCACTTTCTGAATTTCCAGAATAACAGATAGACTTGAGATATACGAAGCTGAAAAGAAAGTAGTTGCAAACAGGTTAAAATAGCTTTTAAAATTCAGTGGGGTTTATAGCTTGTCCTCAGTTCTGAAGTACTTTAAATTATATCCACCTCTGGTTGTAATAGTTTGAATGAAGGTAAAAGTGTACAGTACTACAAGTAGTGCTCAGCAGCAAAATTTACAGTATTCTCATTGCTTTGCTGGGTCAAGACTATATAAGCCATAGGAATAGTAATATATTGGAAGGCTATATCATACAGCAGGGGGGAAAATTAATGAGGCAGATTCAGTATTATTTCAGGCAACTGACAACCCTGGTGTATAACTGCAGAAAATATCGAAGTTCTGTATGAAGTACTTCCAGCTAAAAGTAATAGTTCCTATAGTTTCCCAGTGTGGGGGTCCAGTGAAAATATTGCCATGATATGCGTTAGTAAACTCTTAAGTATGATTGGAAAAGCTTCTAGAATGTGTAGTTTATTGATGCCTGTTTCTGTTGCTGAACGAAAATATTTACAGCAATATGTAATGAGCGGATTATCACTCATAAAATATGCGCTCATAAAAATGAGAAATAGTGGGATTATTAGTGGCATTCAGCAGGAAAGAGGCTGTCTCTTAATGGTTTCCTCTTCTCTAGTCATTATCACTGCAGCTGTGAATTATAGTGTTACATTTCAGTGGATTCACCAGAAGAATTTGTCCAGATAAAACATAATGATTAAAAAAAAGGGGAAATAAAACGATTTGTGTGGTTTTTTCCTGCCCTAGCAGTTATGATTATACTTGTGACCGAGATGTGCAGAATTTACTCTGGAATTTTGACCCTTACACGTAACAGCTATGATAATGTATTGAAGAGAAATTGGTATTCACATAAATAAACTCAGGTTTGTAACCATTAATTTTGTAGAACCAAATTCTTATTATATGTAGGCAGAAGGAAACATTATATATGAGCAGTTGCTGAAGTCAGGGTGTATTGTGAGCAGACTATTTGCATAAGTAAGCGTTTTGGATCAACTCTTGATGAAATGGGCACACTTGGTAAAGTAAAAGTGCATGACACACCATTCTCACTGTTACTTTATTTCTGTTTCCATTATTGAGTTTGAAATCTCTTTCTGTTAGGATCTTTAGAAATCATCAACTCCTAAACAATTTGTGTCTTCCCATACTCATTATTTGGAGAAAAAAAACCAAAACCAAAAAAACCCTCCAAAAAACCCAACACCCTCCCCCTCTCCCCCAAAAAAGCAACCAAACCAGCCAAAAAAAACCCCACAAACAAAAACGCAAACAAAATGCTCCACATAACCACCCCAAATAAACAAACAAACCAACAAACCCCAGCAGATAGTAACTGCAACCAAAAGTGCTTTCATGTAGAGGAATGACTCATTCATTACTAATTCTAGTTTATATCAGTTGTAATAAGACCAAGACTGTAATGGTGTTTTATGAAAAGGTTATAAACATACAAAGTAAAACTAAACATAGGAATGAGGCATATATTTTACAGAAAGCCTCTTAAGTGGCTGGGGTGGTTATCTTCTCTTTTCCAAAGTTGCCTGTGGAGGTTTTCAGGGATACAAAGGTGAGTGAGTTGTCAGATGTTAATTGACTTTCAGTGAGCCAGTTTTATTTATTTATTTATTGCTCTTTGAAAAATCTCAGTGTTGTTATTCTAGGAGCTGTTGATATTGAGGAGATTTATGATCATGAGAGCCCCTAAATAAGTATTTTGAAAAGTCTAGTTTGAATTATATAAATTGAAACCATAGCCTATACCTGTATATAAAGAGTAATAAAGAAACAACGGTGTTAGCAGAAATGAGAAAGCATGATGTTTGTACACTGAGAAGCATTCTGGTTTTTAAGTGTATGTATAAATGAATCTAGTACTAGTTACTGTAGACTGCTGTATGATCAACCCAGGTTGGCTGACTTTTGTGGGCATTGCAGCAGAAGTGCTTTGTGATCAACATTTGAAGGCCATATAAAATATTGTGCTACATGCTCAGTGAACAATTGGGAGAAACAACAGGTGGTTTTTAGGAGAAATGGAGACGAGGAGACCCATGCTTGGGTTTTTTGTGGAGTCCAGTGATGTGTCTGATAGGAGAGACTAGGGTCTATAGAAAGAAGGAATAAATTCTGGTGAAGGCAGAAGTGAGTAATGATCTGGCTGGAGTTGAAGGACCTCTGTAGCTGTCTGTCTTACTGGTTAAGTGATTAATTTATGGGTTTGTCCATCTCTGTGGTGAGTGTTAGTTTCAGTGGAAGTGAGGTATCTTACTTATGGTTTTGAAAGCTTTAGTGTTCCTGGTGCTTTGGAGCTGGATTGAAACACTGGTGTACTCAGATTTACCTGAATGAGACACTAGGAAACAGAAAGCTGGTATTTTGAGGTATGCAACCTGTGAATGTCAGATTATTTTACATATATTTATTTTCATGCTGTGTGCTTTCTTAGATGAGATAGATATATGTATCTCTCAGACGAAGGCTTGAGTTTTCCTTCCATCTTACTCAGGCAAATAATCCAAATTCTCCCACATTCCCCATGCACGTTCTCAGTCAGACTAACGGCATTTCAGGATGATTTCAGAGATTTTACTATTTTTACCTAATTAATCAACTTGAGCAGGATCTGAAAGCTTCAATGAATATGGATATTTTTTTCTCTGGCTTTCTCTGCACCCACTAATTCATGCTTCTGTTCTTACTTATCTGACAACTTTAAAACCTGAGCTATTTTTATAAATCTGGGAGGTTAAACATTTTATGGCAATGCTAAATTTGTATGCTCAGCATTTGAAGTTGAGATTTATAAGGATGGCAATGCTAAGAGAATTCTAACTAGTAACATGCAAACAGCTAATGCTTGGACACTGAAAATACTTTTGTTCTATCAGTGTTGCTCATCTAGTGGTGTGGTTTTGTGGGGCAGGAGGTTGTGTGTGTGTGCCTGTAAGCTAATAAGGGGTTAGGTAGGTGCGGAGCAGCTGTGGTAGCAGCAGGTCTCTTTATTTATTGATGAGAAGCCTCAGGAGGAAATGGTGTGGAATGGAAAATCAGCTCAGCTGAAGTCAGTGTCAGATTGCAGGAGATAGTATGTTTTGTGATATATGCAGTGCTGAGACCCAACAGGATCTGATTCCCCTCTGCTTCTGCAAGGTCACTGGTTCTGGCAGATTTAGTAGGAATTCCCTGATTCCCAGACACATGGCCTTGTCCAAATTTAAGTTGTAATGGCAGTTTTGATTTAGATTGCAGATTTACACTCCTCATAGAGTGGAAACCGGTGGGGATTTGGCCAGAGTAAAGTTATGTTCTATCTTAGTCCCTGTTTGATGTATTGGCTACATCTGCATTAGCGAGTAATGAAGCTCAAGACAGTCAGATTTGTAGAGAGGAATGGTTGGTGCAGGGGACCTAAACCAACACTGCACATATTTCAGCAGATTTTTCTTCAGGCTAGCATTAGTCTGGTTCAGTAAACAACTGAATGTCCACTGGTGACAAGAGCACTCCTGAAGTCCAGTTTGGCTTTGTCCAAGAGATACTCAGTTCATGAATGCTTAGATGTGTTTTGGCCAAAGTGAGAACAAAAGGGAGATTTGCTTCAGTAGTGGAGCCCTGGTGTGAGGTACAGCAGTAGCTGTACCCAGCCCCTGCTCTGGCTGCTTAGCTGTCAGACACCTCCAGTGAGGCCATTATCCCTCTTCGGACAGGCGGAACACTTGCCTTTCAGAAATTATGTCCTGCAGTTTTCCAGAGCAGAAACTGATTTCAAGGAATCATAGAATCACAGACTGATTTGGGTTGGAAGGGACCTTAAAGCTCGCCTAGTTTCAATCCATGCCATGGGCAGGGACACCTTCCACTAGACCAGGTTGCTCCAAGCCCCAGCCAGCCTGGCCTTGAACACTGCCAGGGATGGGGCAGTCACAGCTTCTCTGGGCACCCTGCGCCAGGACCTCACCACCCTCACAGGGAAGAATTTCTTCCTATGAATAAGTCAAAGAACAGAGGATTAACTCCTTTCCTGGTTCTAGCAGATGGGTGGAGGGAGAATTTTTCTTTTATTAGCACAACTCTATTGACTTCAGCAGAGAATTCAGCTCTATTCTGTTGATTAATACCACTTCTATTAAAGCAAGGGTGAGTCTCCAAAGTGCTTGTATTGGCATCGGGCAAATGCTGTTGTGTAACTTCTTTTATGGCCAGTGGCAACTTACTTTCTGACATATTTTGCGTTAAGATTTTTGACAGGTGGTCAAAATGAGGCTATAGTTAACATATGTCTTGCTATATTTTGCAGGTACTGTGGTAATGTGTGTGTGTGTTAAACTCCTACAAAGATCAAGTGACGTTAATGCTTCACAGGTTTCAGATACTGGATTAAATTCAAACTCCTTCAGGCAAAACTTATTCCTACAAGCCCAGAAGACCAGTGGTGGTTCTAAACTTTCTATGTGAGACAAAGTGGCAGAATTTTCTAGAATCTATGGTTCTATTTATACACTTTGGGAGAGCACAGAGAGAATGCATGAGGAGTCTAATAAACCTTTTTCTGAACATGACATCATTGCTGATAGCAAATGTGAAAGGATGTTCTAGAAATGAAAATTAACAGTAACAAACAAAGATAAGAAAGGGCTACAATAATTGAAATATAGTAATGAAACTCTGGTTTGTTCATATTATGAGCAGTCAAGAATCGTGCATTATTCAGGAATGCAGTAGGCTCACAAAAGATCATTTAAATTTGTTTCTCTGGACATAAGGAACTGGATCTTTGATGTGAGCCCTGTTGAGGTTCTGCTTGGTCCCGTTAGCCTCTTGGGAGGAGAGTGTTCTATTTTCCCCTCTTGCATCAGTGAATATTTTTGGGATGTAAAGTAGGAATATCTTTAATTATGTATGGAGAGGGAAATATGTGCGGTCCTGAGCAAGACACTTCATTGTGAAATCTACCTGAAACTCTGACAGGTAGTCTGCTTATACACTAATTTAAGAATTGTTATTGCCTGTACTCTGTGTGTGTGTGTATACGGTGTACATTTGTGTGTGTGTGTATTTGTTTTGATTTTACTTTTAAAACTCTTACTAATTTTAAGAGTGATGACTGTGTTGCTGTTCCGTTTGTTACAATGCCAAGGGAGAGGCCTACAGCAGTTTGCAGTCTAAACAACTGAAAGACAATAAATGGGGGAGAAAGGGAGTATCATCATTCTTATTTTCATGCAAATAATTGGGTCTTGCTTGGTATCATACAAAAGGTCCACAGCAAAACTCTGAAGCAGACTTACCTGCTCTCGTCTTTAAAGTCAAGACCTGTCTGGAAGACAAAGCTTCTTCATCCCTGGTAGTGTTCAAGTCCAGGCTGGATGGGGCTTGGAGCAGCCTGGTCTGGTGGAAGGTGTCCCTGCCCCTAGCAGAGGGTTGGAACTGCATGAGCTTTAAGGGCCCTTCCAAACCAAACCATTTCATAGATCAAATACCTAAACTCAGCAGAGGCATAGCTTCTCTATATTTCACTCATGCTTTTCTCTAAATGGCAGAAGTGGTTCCCTCCATCTGCTTCTTCTCTTGGAATATTGTTTAGAAAGCATGGAGTTTCCCAACTTAGATACTTCAGTCTGTGGAACTTCAAAGATATTCTTATTTTTGTTTTCATGTTATATTATTGCTAAAAATGTTTGATAGAATTTTTTCATATGAACAAAATGCTACGTGCCAGTAAGTGACAGGATCTGAGTTATGCATAGCAATTAGCAGCTGGCAAGTTAAGTCAATTGTAGGATTAGGACGAGGGGGTATTGAGAGCATTCAATAAGGGGAAAAAATGGTGAAGAAAACTCAGTGAAAAATTACTTGGAAGTATGTAATTTGATCTGAATTTCTTAGGAGAGGTACAGCAGCAAAACCAACTTTGAAATGAGCAACTGAGTTGTATTAAATAACAAATCTTACAGATTTCTTTTGGAGAAGGAAAAAATCAGTTTGGGGATTATTTTTTTTTAATGTGCAGATTCAGTAGAAATCTTTCACGTGTTGTTACTCAGTATGTCAGTGTACTGTGGGCGTTGAAAGCTAGGGGGGCTTTGCAGGCATCTAAATCAGATGTACAGTATGGAGGGGGGAAACTGAATCCGTAGTGAGCCAAGAAACACAGCCTACTTTGTCTACAGACAAGATGCAGGCATCTCAGATGTAGAGTGGAAGAGGGCTGTGCAGAACAAATTACTGTTGTCATTTAATGGTCTATTTCATAAAAGGTTCAAAATATTGTCGTGAGGCATCCTTCAGTGGTCATCATTCTGCTTCACTGGAATAGGACGAGTTGATTTATTTTTTAAAAGGAAATATATCAGAAAACTGAGGAAATGTGGAGGAATGAGTGCTCTGTGGGCAGATGGTGTACTTGGTGGTGGGGTTTCGTTTTCTTCTTCCATGGGCTTGCTGTGAGACCTCTGGTATGTGATGTGGCACCTCTTGCTCTTTTTCTGTCTCTTTGTCCTTCTGTGGTTTTGAGCTGTTTGTTACAGCAGTATGCAAGTGTTTGTAAACATTCACAAAATAAGCTAGAGCACACTCAGTGACTTGAGATTTCCTTCCCAGCTTTGCATGGGATGTGTGGCAGAGGTGGGTTTAGGACCTTTCTTGGGACATCCTTGGTAAAGCACATTACCTCCAGAACTCTGTTGCTGGTTTAATACATTGCTGTCACAAAACAGTTATTTTTAAAACCCACAGAAACTTGTACAGTTATTGGTATAATTCTTCAGGAATCTTATGGATCTGTAAGCAGTCTCCCCAGGAAGACTGGCAGACAGTCTGGAGGAAGCAGGGGTCTTGTGAAGGGCTGAAGCAGATTACTCAGGTCAACTATGCAGAAAGAAACGTAGTTCAAGAGAAGTCAACATCATGATGAGTGTCTCTCATGCAACTCTACTTGTGGCCTCCTGAGAAGGGATCATGCACAGACAAAAGTCTGGGACAGCTGGGGAGCATACCCCCTTTTTGGCCTCTGTGCATCTTGGCTGACATCCTCTGAATAAAGCAGAGGCATGCCGAGTCACATCTCTGCCAGGGGAGGTTTAGACTGGATATTAGGAACAGTTTCTTCCCTGAAAGGTCAGTCAGGCATTGGAACAGGCTGCCCAGGGCAGTGGTGGAGTCGCCGTCCCTGGAAGTGTTCACAAGTTGTGTAGAGAAGGCCCTCAGTGACATGGTTTAGTTGATGGCCTTGGCAGTGCTGGGGGAACGGTTGGACTGGATGATCTTGAAAGTCTTTTCCAACCTAGTTCATTCCAGGATTCTGTGATTTAGGCAAAAGATGTGTGCTAATTGCAGCACTGTAATTGATCTGTTTTTCTTTGGGGTTCTGAAATCCAAAGTCAAAACACTCCCATAAAAAGCCAATAAACCAGAGACATTTTATTGTACTTTTATGGCCTCAGTCTGCAATCAGTAACTGAGCATGCACTTTATTTTTTTCTCTTTCTATTCCATGTAATTTGCACAATTAGAGAATTGAATCATTGTCTTTCAGGGGAGTGTAATAGTGTCTGGGTTTATTTTGAGGAGCTGTCAGCAGACGTGGTGAAAGCACAATTTAGCTCAGATCTGAGGCACAGAAAATAAATCAGGCTATTTTTCTCCTATTTTTCATGAAACACAGCAGAGTACTGGAAGGTAAATCTGACACTACTTGCAAACTGAAGTATCATATCATATCACAGGAGTTCAGAGCAGCCAAGAAAGCCTGTCCTCATTACTCTCCGAGTGTATTTGCAGATTCCTGTGCAATTTGAATACTTTTAAGACAGTGAACTAAAAATGAAATTATATTAAAATGAAAGTATATTAATACTTACACCAAAAATGCCACATTTGTTATTTTCAGTAATGTTTCATAGTTGATGAACTTTAATGCTTTAGTTGCTGACAAGGGAGTAACTTCAGGTTTTCCATGCAAGAAATTTCTCTTTTATAACTCATAGCTGTTATAATACAGTTATAGTTTGCAATAAAGCCTTGAACACAAAAGACATGCTTGGATCACTTTTGGTTTCCTTTAAACTGTTTCTGCTTGTAAGTACGTCTGTCAAAGCTAGTAGACATCCAACATTAAACAAGAATAACCTTGGCATATTTGCAAATGGAAAGTACAGAATTTGCTAAAAAAGGAAGAAGAGGAGAGTAAGATCTCTTAGGTTCTTGCTCTTCAGGATTTTGGCAAATAACATGTGTGAGGAAAGCAATCACAAATTCCACTAGCTGCTTATAGTTATTGTCCCTGCAGGCAACGTAGCTTCTGGAAAATATGGTAAAGTTAGAACTAAACCAGTGCAATGAAAGCCTCCTAAAATTGTTAATTCACAAGGAATATAATGAGCCATGTCTAAGACACCATGTGCTATTGTCTAACGTACTCCAAGAGAACAGCATGTGCACCCATCATACACAGCTGTAAATAAATGATGTCAAGAAAGCTTGGGATTCTGCAGTCATAACATCCAGGATACATTCATGTCAGTAGGAAACATCTGCAACCCTTGGTGACAAGTTCTTCTGGCTCACTTCTGGCTCAATGTACAGGCACAATATCCTCATATATCAACTTTGTATCTTATTCTCTGGCTCATTAATATGTAAGATGCAAGAAAACTGTTGAGAAACATCAGCTGTGTAATAAAAATATATTGCACAAGGGAAAAAAAAAAGGAAAAAACTTAAGACAAATAGCACTCATGGGAAAAGATTTGTAAAGAAGCAGAAAATCGTTTCCGGCTCTATTTATTTGACTAGTGCATAATCACAGTGTTAAAGACTATGATTTAAGGATTAAGATACTAAGGCTTAAAAGACACTGTAAGACTAATTTCACTTCACAAAGGATTATGTTTGCAAAGTTTTAAATACTGGTAAGTATAGAATATGAAGAAAAAAATTGTCAAAAGACAGTTAAAAATGATGGAACGTGTTTTGAGATGTGTTGTGTAAACGTGTCCCCACGCCCAGCCATTCTTCTGACACATGAGCTTCATGTTGGATATGTCTGAGAGAGGACATCTCCTCCCTCCATTCTGGAAAAGTCCATCATTTGTGTAGAGCATCTCTGGCTGGCTGTTTTCCTTTATTCTTCAGCTATCAGCAAGTGAGACATCTTCAAAGTGTTACAGTAGCTCAGTAGTTCTCAACTCTTACAGTAGATCATCCCTGGAAACATTGAAGGCCAGGCTGGATGTAGTTCTGGGCAACCTGATCTAGTTGAAGATGTCCTTGCTCATTGGAGGGAGGGTTGGACTAGATGAGCTTTGAAGGTCTCTTCCAATCCAAAATATTCTTTGATTCTATGATCAAATCTTACATAGATCCTGAACTTCAGAAACTTGAAGTGTTTAATTTAGTTTCCATGAGTTGATCAGGTTTGGTTTTTTCTTTGGGGGGGGGTTGTTTTTCATTTTGGGTTTTTTTTTCCATGAGGTCTGTGAGCTGGTTCTGAAGGCCGTATGGATAGTTAATGGAAACGCAGGGAGTTGTTCTCTGTTCCCTTCTCCTGGAGAAGTTGCTGATAAGTACATAACAAGGATAATGCCTGTATTCTTATGGTGTATTTTCTTATTTCCTGGACAGATGTGAAAACAAAAAAAATCCATTTAATTCTCTACCAGAGACCATTGTGATGAATAGGAGTGAGAGAGCATCATTTAATCATCTAAACCTTCTAATCCTTATCATCTGTTGTAATGTTCTGTTCTTGTCAAGAAAAGATTTTTGGCCTGTCATTGAATATGAAGACACAAAAGGACCCAGAAGTGAATGACGGGAGCAGAACCTTCTCTTATGTACCATCAGAAAAGTGTAATATTTTGGTCTTTTTCCCCTACAGTTCCTTTTAAAGAAGCACTTGGAGCAGGAGAGGCTTTTGCAAACATAAGCAGGGGATCCGCTGCCTGGCTAGTGGAATGCAACAGATCCCTTACAACTTCTGCAGTTCCTTAACTTGGATTTGAGCAGTTACAGGTTAATGGATTTATCTGTAAGAAGTAGACTTTTCTTGGCAAAGATCTGCCAGTAACCCAGTATATCTGACTCTTCAAACACTGTAGCCTGGAAGATCACTTATTGGCGCTGAACTTTAACTTGTGTGTAACCTTGGTATTAACCACTGCAGTTGTAGGTGCATTGGTAAATCAGATAGGTAGACAAAGAGCATCTTTAATCCAATAAAGTAGTATTGTTCCTCTGGATTTATCTCTTTCTTCCACTTTGTTGAGACATGCTGTTATGAACAAGTCTTGACAACTGCTGCAGCTCCGTTCAGGGTAAAGCTTATTAGTTTAGCCATTTCTCAACGTATAAGTCCATGTAAATATGATTTTCAAAAGGAAATGCTGACACTACCATGACAGCATCAGTTTGTTACCATATTTTTAGGTTGAAGCTTTTGAGTTTGTTTTTTCCAATAATAGGAGTTTAAGAAAGTATTGAGCTCCAGATACTATATTTTTTTATGGAGTACTGCAGATTAGATATTCCATTAAATTTTGATCTCTCTGCAACCTAGCTTCACCAAAGCTGAAAAACAATGATGTGTCAGAGTTTGAAGCTAATACAAATGTTCTTTAAAATACATAGTTTTGAGTAGTTTTCCTACCAAGAAGTTCCTCTTTTCTAGGTAGGAAGTGTTCTTAGACCTTGGAGAAAATAATGCACTTGGAAAGTAAATAAATAAATACCAATAATAGCAGGGAAAAAAATCAAGCACCAGCTGGCCTTCTGGCAACCAGAAACCCTGTTTTTTCTGATTTCTGTTACAGTTGTCAGTAACATTGACAGCTGTTAAATGTAAACCCTGGTAGTATAATAAATGTTTGCAATTACCATCTATGTTTCAGTTGCCAACTCTTAGTCTGTTGTGTCATATGTGAAACAGATGCTCTTAAGAAAGATTCAACCCTGTAGCAATTACTCTAATGATACAAGTAATAGAAACTTCGATCGCTGTTTTTATTCCTGTAGATATCTCTGTAAGGGATCGCTTTTCAGCTGCAAATTTTAACTTCTCAAATTTTGCATATGTTAATTTAGGGTAGACTATGATATTTAGGAGTAACAATTATATAAACAAGGTAAAAGCTTATTTGCCCTCCTCTGTATTTTGCCAAGGACTTCCCCTTTATAATTAGAAGATGGGGATAAAATCCTTCCTCATTCAAAGTTAGTGGCAAAACTCCCACTGTCTTCAGCAGTGCCAGGATTTCATGCTTAGTTGAGTAGATGTGTCTCAATCAGAGCTCTCTGTTTGGATATCATGGCTCTTCATAGACACCTTTGTGGTGGTGGTGGTGGTATTTACCTTCATGGGTTACTAACTTTGGCTATGTTTATCTATATAAAACTGAGCAAAAGTGGGAGCAATCTGTTCTGCCGCACATCTCATTAGGAACAAATGCTGGTTTTAGCAATATGAGTGCATTTTGTTCCTTATCTTTACTTGGAAAACAGTACTTAAATACTTTACTTGGAAAACAACATTATCTGATAGTTATTGTATGCTGGATTTCCTTTTACACTGAAGATTGCATTGTCTAGTTGAAGAGCAAGGCTTGTTTAACTGTTCACTAGTACTTTCTTGCTGTAGCTGATTAACAATACAGGACCAAATTTTCCCCAAAATCCTTCCTCTTCCTCTGGCTTGGATTCCTCCCAAGTGTTTTATAGTTTTCATCACTGAAGTGACTAGTATTATTAGCCCTATTGTCCACTCTGAGTTTGCATCATTAAATTGTGTATCTGCACACACTGGTTCCACCAAAATCAAATGACAGCTTTGCCTGATTGCCTCAGCCCCTCTGAAGGCTGGGATATGGAGTGGGATCTCACCACATCGGGAGGAACAGACTGAGCAGGCTGTGCTGCTGGGAATCCAAGCTGCTCCTGGCTCAGATGCAGCCGTGTAGGATGTCTTTCTAAAGTCATTGCTCTGGAAGGTCCTTCTGTATACAGCTTTAAGTTATGCAGCGTAGTAAACCACCGAAAATTCCTTCTGTCAGTTTATCAGCATATGTACATTATCAGGTGTGCTGCCAGTCATGGCACATGTGGCTACTGGACTTAGTAGTGGTTGCCATATGACTGCAGAGCCTTCGTTTCCCATGGCCATGGAGTTAGGCCCCTTGTGCCCCTTCTGAGCTATGCATAGCTCTAATGTTCTGAGCACTTTGTCTGTGGATAACATGCACTTTGTCTGTCTTGTACAGGAGGTTGCTATTGTTGGCATTCCATATATTTGCTCTGAGGAACTATACTGACAGTTCATGAATGGTATGTGAAGTCTCTGATAGAAATCTGTGTCTCTGTGTATAGATACCGTACAACATTATCTGATAGTTATTTTGTGTTGGATTTCCTTTTACATAGATAGTTATTGTGGGTTGGTTTCCTTTTATATTGAAGAATGATTGGATGTTCTGGGACCAATTTGTTTTTCTTTCATATAAAAACATTCATAGAGAACAATCAGATGTAACCATGTAATAATTTTAAACTGGAAGAGTGGAGATTTAGATGAGACATTAGGAAGAAATTCTTCCTTGTGAGGGTGGTGAGGCACTGGCACACATTGCCCAGAGAAGCTGTGGCTGCCCCATCCCTGGCAGTGTTCAAGGCCAGGTTGGATGGGGCTTGGAGCAACCTGGTCTAGTGGAAAGTGTTCCTGCCCATGGCAGGGGGTTGGAACTGGATGAGCTTTAAGGTCCTTTCCAACACAAACCAGTCAGTGATTCTGTAGTTTTGGCCGTGTGCTTGCTTGGGGGGGTGTTACAGTGTTCCTGTTGTCTTCCCTTTTCTAGGCTTTCATGGTCTCTGGTTGTTGGATGCAGTCAGGAGATGTCAGCCAGGTGAGCAGCTGAAAAATACAGCAGCTGACTCAGTGTGTGCACTCTTCCAGGACTTACCCATCGTGCATGTCACATGCTTGCATCTTGTCCAATCTTTACCTTCTTACCATTCAACCAGCTCTTACATGACAGTTTTGTTGACTACAGTCTTCCCTAAATAAAGATGTAAATGCCAAAGGAGATAAGAGGGAAGTGAAAAGCATCTTTATTGCAATGAAAAAGGAGGCCAGGGCTTTTCTGTTTTTTATGCCAAGGTCTCTTATGTCCAGGGAATTAATTTTAGATTCACTGGCAGCACTGTCTTTTGCTGATTGTACTTTGTGTGGTCATTTTCCTCAGCAAAGAAGGATATCTAACAGTTTAAAACAGTATCAGAGGAGAGCTGCTGGCTTACCACTGTCCTGTGTACATGGCTATACCAAGTGCAGAGAGTTGAGTCCTCTGTGTACTGTGTTGGTATAAATATTTTTTCTGTACTGACTACAAGATTGAAACACAACTTCCTAATGGAATAATTAATAGTCTAAAATAATATCTGAGATCCTATGAGGTGGTGGCCTTGCCCTTTAGTCTCTTGCCTATTAATAATAATGGACTAGATAGTCTTCATCCACCACTTCCCACCCATCCTTCTTTGAGACGATACAAAGTACAGTTTTCAAGTCCCACTCTGAAGCAGGCAGGGTTGTACCCGACAAAATCCTTGCGCACTGCAGTGTCATAATCCCGTGGGATTCTGGCCGTGCAGCAACCTCCACAAAGTCCTGAGAAGTTGCCCAGCTCTTTAGAGTGGACTGCAGAACCAGCAAGACCTTGTTTTATTCAGGAGATCATCAGAAGTTGAGGATCTGGCCATGCATTCAGCCCTGGCGCAGAAATGTGGGCATTGAGCTGACTTTCATCTTACTGCTGTAGAACATGCTTAGTTCAAAATATGTCTTTTTTTCTTACATTTGATGGTTGTCTACTTGATTCTTATTACTCTGAACCAAAATCCATTCTGAAGACAAAGCTGAGAATACACGAGCTGAAAATCAGATATTAAAGGTTAGAGCAAGACAAAAATACTCTGGGTCTACTTTGGGATGTCCAGTTTTTCCTTTTGTCAGGATTACAAGAATTGAAAATAAATGTGCTGAGCAAACTCAAAAAAAGTTGCATTTTTAGCCTCTTACCAGATTTTTACAGTATTTTGTCTTTTCAGAAAAACTCCGTTATATTTCGTATGTAAAATTTTCTTTATGAACCTAAGGTGATATCTTAGTATTTCTTTGTTAAAAGATGAGGTCTTGAGTTACCTTGTGCTAGTAAGTGACAGATTCATAAGAGGGAAGTCCGAGTGAGGAGGGGGCAAGAAATGATGGTTACCCATATATGTCTAATTAATTTCCTCAATATCCTCTTTATTTGAGCAAAATGAACATGAACATGAACAAAATATGTGCATATCTTGGTTTAAGAAAAAAAAAAGGCTAGTTATCCAGCTGGCAGAGAGTTTGCAACAGATTCAGGCTACAGTGTAGGAGGCTGAAAAGAATTAGTGCAGTGCTTGCTTGACAAATAGCCTTATTTGTTCAGACCAGATAGAAATTCCGGGCAAGCCGATGGGTTTGGTGTGGAAACAGCTGGGAGGAGAGTGCAAACCTGAAATGAGTTTTGCAATATAAAAATGCATTTATTTCTAGTTACGTTTTTCAGATGAAAAGGTGAATTTAAGTAAAGGGGAGTGAGAGGAGAGGTCATGACTCACTTGGGGGGAAATTGTAAATAGCAATAAAATACAGGAAGACATATCACTAATTTAATTTCAAAGAACCTGTTAGCTTAAAGAAGTGAAGTTCATGTGTTGCTATGGACTTTACTGAATCTTTATCCTCTTACCCTCTCTTAGGAAAGGAGTTATTTTCAGCTTCAACTGTGTTTCAGTTAACAACTGTGACTTTCTAAGGAGATTCCCTGGAAGCTGCTCTGAGGTCTCCCTGGAGACTTCTGTTCTCCAGGCTGAACAACCTCAGTTGTCTCAGCCTGTTGTACCTCTGTAGAATGAACAGAAGTGAAGTAGTTGGGACCTTTCACATACGTGTTTGCAGCATGGGATATATCATCTAAGTCGCTGTCCAAGAAGGCAGGCAAATACCAGTGAAGACTCCTATCTGTGAGTGCTGAAGCAAGTGCAGTTACAAGTTGGTCTTCCCAGTAGGAGTGGGTTGCTGGTTGCTGATTAATGGTCTTGTCCTCACTGCTGCCTTGGAAGGGGGAATGACCTCTGGCAATTAGGATGCACTGGTCTTGGTGGATGTTTTTGGTATGGCTGCTTTTATTACAAATCAATCAATGAAAACCCCAGAGCAAAGAGATTGAGAGGCTGCTGCTGCTGCTGAAGTGTTATTTATCTTCTCCAGGAAATGAATTCTACCTGTTAGCTTTCACAGGAGCCGCAGCACTTATCTAACACTTGGTAACTGCTTATGTGCTTTCTTGAGTCAGAACTTTAATTTCTTTGCATAGTGGGAATAGTAACAATTATAATTTCTATCTCCTTGAGTTAATGAGGATTGACAATGCAGATTTGTGAACACGTAGCGGACAGATTGGTATAAGAGCCAGTAAGCAGGTATTTGGAAGAACTGTTTAGAACAAGTAACTCTTATTTGTGCACAATCTTTCTTCATATTGACAGGCAAATGTCAGACTGTATAGAAACCTCAGGAAATTTTCATGGTTGACATCTTTTTCGAGTCCTTATAAAGCAGTGAGGAAAACAAGCTGATTTTGAGATATGAAATTTCTACAGGAGGAAGAAGGGAGATTGTTGTCATCTGAGTAACTTTATTTGTCAGTAAAGCAAGATGCTGAAAGTTGGAAATTTTGATGGGAATTCAACAAGGTGCTTGCTGGAATGAGAGAGAGAGTATGGAGTATTCCAGTGATATATTCTGCAACATCTATACCTTTCTTGAACAAAACACATGAACCAGTTTAAACTCTTTTAAGAACAGATTATGAAGAGCTTAAGAACTTCAGTTATTAAAGAATAATAATGTGTTTGGCTTAAGATTGGTATAGACTGTGCAGAATGAATTACTGGTGTGGCTGGCTTTTTCACATGTGTATGAGCTTACTGTCCTGTGTTTTCCAGCTGAGGGTGACTTGGTTTAGGGAAAAGGTTCAATGGAGGTGTTTGCTGCTTAAGAATAGCTCAGGTTTACTGCTTCTTATGATGACAGTTTTTTCTTTAGCAGCTTCTTTCTCTCTCATCAGCATAATAGCACTGGTATCTGTGATAGACGGAGTTTGATGCCCCCATCCCTCAGCAAACTAATCATAGAAGATTCCAGCTGGTGTTGAGCTCAGAACTGAGTTGGAGCTGAGAGCTGTACCTGTTACCATGGTACTGATCAGCAGTATCTGGTTGGTACAATTAGTTGGTAGCACCAAGTTCCCACTGGCATTACAAGAAAAATGATGGCAAGCCTGGCTTATTTCATGGTATATCACATGCCTCTCTCCCCTTCCTGTTAACTCTTTGAGGTCTAATAACAGATCTGGATGACAGACTGCTTTTTCATGGTTAAATCTGAAGCTTACCAGTCCTCAAACTGATGTCTCAGCTGATTTGGGAAACTGCAGTTTGCTACTTGTCTTAATCTAGGAAAGAGGCCATTGGACACCAAGAGATTCAGCACCTAAACATAGGTACCTAATGCCATGTGTCCTCCATCCTGGACTGTCCTGTCTGGCCTCCAGCTGCATCCCCAGAAGGTTGCAGATGGCCCTGGATCCAGTATCACATCTGCCAGACGCAGGCAGATGTCTCAGACATTTAGTCTGTCTCAAAGGCTAGTTCAGGCTAGTGACTCACTCTTTAAGTAATTGTAATATGTTCAACATTTTAAGGCAAACCAAAAATATTAATACACAGATAGTTCCTCCTTCTTCACTGCAGTGCAATGAAAGGTCAAGAATTTTATGCAAGGACATTCTTCCGTTGAATTAAATGGATGATCTCCTATTGACTCCTCCTATTAAGAAGGAACAGGATCTATTTGTAATTTATTAATGGGAAATAGCTTATTTTATGTTTTTCTAATGTGATAGAAATACTTGACCAACTGTGCAACTCTGACTTTTTTAATGAGCTCAGAAACAGGATGACAATGAGTGGACGTTTGCAGAAGTTGGTGTAACCTCCAATCCATGGTAGACAACTTAAATAATAAGAAATGAGTTTATTGTTATTCTGTTGCAAACTGACCATGTTGTTCATATCCACATACTTTGTATTGCTTTAGTCTACATTAATTTTCATCATTTTTGCACTTGTGGAGAGTGCTTATGACTAATCTGTGGATTATGTGGTGCCATATTGACTTAAATAGACTGTATTTTAATGCTATTATGAGCATTTCTTAGTAAAATCATTTAATTACAGTGACATTTATAGCCATTACAGTGGATAAGTGACTGCAGATCAAAACCATAATATATAGAGCTACCTGGAAGGTGCACAAAATCAATTGGCTTGGCATTAAAGTTGTTCACTGTACTTGCTTGCAGGAGCCTTGTTGGGTGTGAGGGTGTCTGTGCAGAGTGTGAGTGTCATAGGCAATATATTCACCCAGTATACCTTAACTAAGTGGCTGTTACTAAAGAAATTGTTTTTACAAGCTATTCTTTACCTCTCTGCTAATAGTTCTCTTCCAAAGGGATGTGATTAGATTCTCATTACTCCTGAAAACAAACTAAAAAGCACTGTGTTTCTGAATTTTTGAGTAAAGATCTTTTTAGCTTAGAAGATCTTCCGAAGAGCACTTTCTATTCCCAAACCAAGTGGTGCAGGTACTTCTGATTGGTTTTGTCCTGTAGGAGAGCTCTTACCTACAAGCCACTTGCTGAATTCAGTGAATCTTCAATAAACCTGGTTCAGAGTAAATTGGATAGAGGCTTCATCAGCCAGATTTACATGAATTTTAAAGTGTCTAGAATTCCAGGAAACTTCAGAAATGTTCAGAAATCATTCATTCATTGACCTGAATACATTGTTCCTGTTAACTTGAGTCTGCATTATGGAATCCTTATTCAAGATGTTCTTGTTCAAAACATTTGTAATTCAGAGAGAATTTTCCTGACAGAGCAAACAATTGACGGACTTATACTTTTGACTGTACCCATTGTTACTATAACCCCATTGAGCTTCCAGCAGGTCTGAAAGGCAGCAATGTGTTCATTAATAAATATGTTGATATAGAATGGAACTTTATAAGAATTTTAAATGTTTTTATAAGTGGATCAATGATTGTTTTTCTAGGAAGTGTTCTAATACTTATTGTTACAGCGTTTGAGAATAAAAGAAGAAAATACAGGCCAGAACACGAATTAATTTAGTTCATGAAAGGGCAAAAATACATATTTTGTATGACTAAACCAGGGCTTCCTGCTGAAGTTAAAAATTACACATACAATGCTCTCTGCTTTTATTCTTTACACAATGTTCTTTGCTGTATGCACCAAATAAACTACAGTTAGGACTCTTGTCTGCACTGGAAGATGTTCTGTGAAGGTATCAAATCTTCCCGGAAGAGAAGGCTCTGGGAAACCTTATTGTGGCCTTTCAGTTCTTGAAAAGGGCCTGTAAGAAAGATGGGGAGAGACTTTAGCAGGGCCTGTCGCGAAAGGACAAGGGGTGATGGTTTTAAACTAGAAGATTGAGGCTGGATGTGAGGAAGAAATTCTTTAGAGCGAGGGTGGTAAAATTCTTGCACAGGTTGCCCAGAGAGGTGGTGGATGCCCCATCCATGGGGACATCCAAGGCCAGGCTGGATGTAGTTCTGGGCAACCTGATCTAGTTGAGGATGTCCTTGCTCATTACAGGGGGATGGGCAAGATGTTCTTTGAAGGTCCCTTCCAACCCAGACTATTCTATGAGTCTGTGTTGGAGCTTACACAAACATGATTTCATTGCTTCTGAAATACCAGTCAGAGCTGGCTTGAGCCTGCCTGTTTGTACTGCTGGTGCTTCTCGGTAGCTCATGAGGAGATCACTGGTCTTATCACAGACTTATCATTCCAGCAAAAGAAGTAAAAATTATTTACATTCCTATTAGTTGCCATGCAGATATGTAAATATTGGTTATATTAATGAATTGTGTCAAAATAGACCTTAAATGAGCACTTTGCTGTTACAGAAGTGGATGTTGAGTTGCTTGCACACTTTTACAGTGCAGCATGCGCGCCAAAGCTGTGGCTGAGAGCCCTGGGTTTGATCTCCAAGCCAATCTTTCTCCTTCCATAGGGGAAACATAGTATTTTAACTAAAGAAAAAGACAACAAAAGGCTGCTTCATCCCAAGATGTAGTGTTTTACTCCTCTCTGACCAGCATTGGCAGCTGTTCATTTTCTGCCTGAGTGAATTCAGAAGTCATTTACCTTACGAGTGATGAATCCTGTATGACACTTGCTTGTCTATGTCTTACTCTGACAAAACCCTTCTCTTTCTTTCTGGATGTGTCAGTAATATTTCAGTGAACTAATTATTTATCATGTTTCTGAATTGGGTCAGAAAGCAAATCATCTAATAGACACAGCAAATATGTGCCGTGCCCAGATGAATTCACAAGGGAAAGAATAACACAAGCAATGATGTCAGTGTTACCAGAGAAGGGGGTTTCAGGTTCGAGCAGCAAGTATTACTAGATAACAAGTTGTCTTCTCTGAAAGAGATTAACTTCTATTGCACTGCAATTTATTCACTTACCACCTTATTTCCATTTTGGATGTACTCCTTGGTCCATAAGAATGCATTTTTTGCCAATGTTTTTCCTCTTGGGCATAACAAATAGGAATTAAACACAGTCATTTTGAGAGAAAAATGAGGGTTCCAGTTTATGTAAAAGCTAAGGAGAATGCTGGTTTTCGTGCTGTTTTTCTTTTTAAGTGCATATTTGCAAGGCTGAATCAAACTGTTCCAGCATCATTTCATTTTGATTGCTGCTTTGAGTAGTGCGTGTAAGACTGTACTATGGCTGTGAATGTTACTTACTAAGTAGTAATGAGCAGCATCCCCAGTAAATGTGTTACACGTAAATGGATTAAAAATGTGCATGTTCAGTTTTGTACTTGGTAATACTCTGCTAATCTGTAATGCTTTAGGAGATAATACATGCAGACACTAATAAATACTGTTAGTGCTGTGGAGCCAGCACTCTTCAACACTGCCACTGGTGTAAGGAGAAATAAGTGTTATGAGTCGCATGGAAGAAGCGTAATAAAACTGCAAAATATCTTGGGTAAATGTTTTCTTCTTCATCATATTTGCAGATGTTTAGTTCTAGTACCTGAACTTGAAGGATCTTAAGCAATGAAAATGGCCGTTTGTCAAGAAAGTGGGAAAACACATTACACAGTCACTACATGAGGGGCAATTTTTAGTATAAATGGACATAACTTTACTGGTAACAGTAGATGCACATAAAATTTATTCCAGCTGAGAGTGTCTCTTTTTTTTCCCTCTCTGTCAAGTGAAAAAGGTTTTATTGAGAAAGAATGCATACTGTAGCATTGAAGTGCAGTGCTTTTTAGCCTCTGCAGGAAATTCATGTTTAAATCTGAATTTTAGGGAAATTGCAAGCCAAGATTTTTGGAAGTTGGGGCTGTTCAGTCTGGAGAAGAGAAGCATAGCAGCCTTCATAGCAGCCTTCCAGTGTCTGAAGGAGGCCTTCAAGGATGCTGGAGAGGGATTCTTCATCAGGGACTGTAGTGATAGGACAAAGCATAATGGATTTAAATTTCAACAGGGGAAGTTCAGGTTAGACATAAGGAAGAAGTTCCTTACTGTGAGGGTGCTGAGGCACTGGAACAGGTTTCCCAGAGAAATGGTCCATCCTAGAACACAGGCCAGGTTGGGAAGAGTCTCGGGCAGCATGGACTAAGGTGAAGCGTCCCTCCCCGTGGCAGAGTGGTTGGAACTAGATGATCTTGAGGTCCTTTCCAACCCAGACCATTCTGTGATTCTCTTGTTCTGAACCGTAAACCAAATGTGTGTCTGTATTTGAACCAGTCAGGATGTAATAAAGCATATGACCTGGTATACTCAGAATGTATTTCCCTTTGAAAGGCAAAGAGCAATGTGCTAATCTGATAGATGCAGGAATTTAACTGAAAGGCTCTTGCTCAGTTTTGAAGCAGTTGTTCCAGGAAGCTCATGTCCTGTTGGCAAAGTTTGCTGCTTTTAAAACAACTTCTTTTCTGGTTCCAGCTACAAATTACTGACCTCAAGAACAAGCTGTTACAGCCTTAGTTCCTGTCAATATATGTGTTGTACCAGTAAAATAATGCACTTACATAGCATCAGGCTTGCAGGCTTTTATAGTTATATTAACTCTAGCATAGGCTTGGGCAGAGCTAACAGGATGACAGGATGCTTCCTGGTGCTACTTTCAGGCACCCATGTACAGAAATATAAGTTTCAGATTTGGCTTAGAGATTGCATTACCTTATTTTCCTCTTTCATTTAGAGCAAGTGTGAGCATGATGACCAGGGTTCAAAAAGGGCATTAGTTATGAAGGGAATAACTTCTTAGATGTGTCTCCTATATTATTTGTGACCCCATTAGTGAGGTTAAAGGGACATTAAAAAGAGATGTTGGATTTCAGTTACTTTTTCAGGGTGTTTTCTCCCGTTGTGAAGCTCTATGGGATGGCACAAGTGGGCAAAGTGATGCATTTTTAGCATATAGGCATTTGCAGAAGACGCAAACCAGTGAGTTGTACGATCAGTCTTGCTTCTGTTATCGGTCTGATTATTCCCAAAGAAAGAACCATGCACTCTCAGGATTGTTGCATGCTTTCAGTGACGTGTTCTCAGATACTAGGTCTAGAAAGTATTGGGAAGACTGGACGGGATAACAGCTTTCAGATTGCTCCTGCACAAAATATCTTCCTTGGGATGCTTAGCAGAAGCAACCAGTATATCTGGGTGTAAGCCAGCTCTTTCTGGGGGATGGAAGCCATTAGAAATGAATGCAGAGGAGGAACAGCCCTGGTTTATATCCTGGATAGTTAATGCATGATTTTCTATTTAGGTTTTTGTGTCTTAAATTCTTCAGGGATACTGATAAATTAGCCCCATATTAAAGTCACACAAAGTTATGGCATCAGAGAATACCTGAAAAGCTCATTATTCTCATTGTACATGCCAATGCCTTTAACAGTGCTGGCGTCTTTGCTCCAAAGTCATTTGGATTTCTGCATAAATTTCTCTTTAGTTTAATGAAGTTAAGTATATGCTGTTGGGTGTATGCCACAATCTTCTTGTCCATTTGAGAGCTCAGATAATTCAGGTGTATTTGACAATATTGATCATTGAAATGACTTCCTATTAAGTCATCGTCTTTCTAAAAGGCAGTCATTAATTATGCCTTTTTTCTACCTCTTAGGTTGTTATTAATTCAGAACTCATTATCCTTTTCTCCTTTGCCTCTGAATAATCTCTAGCAAAAAGTCTTGACTGACACTAAATAAAAATAAAAAAATCTATTCCAAATGGAGCTACAGGCTCCCACTTGCTCACCATTTAAAGAACCCTGCGAAAGAATAGGTTACAAACTGTAAGCCTTCTTCATAAAGCCAGTCCTCTGGTTTGTTCAGTCTGTATTTATCACACTACTGTGTTATCCCATCTTTACCAGATGCTTTAGGGATGCTCCTGCAGGTTGCTGGCTGGAGCTACCTTGAAGAGTTTTTGTGACTGTGCTAGTGTGTGGCCAGCCTTGATAAGCGCAACTCTGCTTCATGGAAGGGGGGTGTTTGAGCCCATAGCTCTTTATTGGGGCAGTAAGTCCATTTTATTTTTGTTTTGGAGCATGGATCATCTATAAGTATCGTGCCTTACTTCTTCCAATTAACAGCTTTTATTTCCCTGGCACTGTTCCTTTTCCTTTATAGTTTTAAGGCACTCAGCAAACTGTCTTGCCCTGGGCATTTTATTTTTCAAGCTGTTGTGTGGATTTGTGTCTCTGGCATCATGCTGTAATTTCCTTCTAAGTTTGGACAATCCTCTTATAAATAAAGTCATTTAAATTGTTCAACTCTTTATCTTTCATTTGTGCCTTTATCCTCTAATAGCTAGTTGACAAAGGGCTGATTTTCCTCCAGGCATTTTTTCTCCCAGCTGGCACAGACCCAGATCCATAGACACCAACCTTTGTGCTAAATGTTTTCTTTAATAAAGTAATGAAACATTATTGATGAAATGAACAATTAAATAAACAAAGTGCTAGTATCCTGCTGCATAGGTAGGGACAGGATCTAATGGGATTTGGCTGCCATGAACTTGAGTCCAGATTGTTATCTACAACTGCCTTAAATAACATGCATGCAGGAATATCATGAATTGGTTAAGAAATCTGATCCTTCTTATCCTTGTCATGGACCAGTTGATATTTTCTCATCATATCATTGACTTATGCCATAGTTGGTGTCATGCCAGACTTCATGGCACAATTTTCAGCTAAACAGTAATCCATAGTTGGAGTCTGGTTATAGCTGGCAAGTGTGGTTATTTCCTTTGCTATCATAGGCATTTGATTCTTGATAAGATGGTACTTCTAAATACTCAAGTCCGCCAACATCAGCCGTATTTGGTGCCTAAGCCCTTCAAACAGCCCATGAAAGCAGTTTCTATGTGTTCTTCAGTGAATCTTCTTTATCGTTCTTGGGACACACTCTAGCTAGCTCAATCACAGAAGCACAAGTGGAGATGCTGAAAGAGACCCTGTCACCTGAATCTGGGCAAACTCTACCTTGTCCATGGGGAGATCAAGAGAAAATATAATCCTTACCTTTTCCTCCTCTTCTGGAGATCTCTGAACTGGAGAGAGATAAGGAATACCCTCTGTGTAGTACGCATGAAACAGAAGAGCAGGCAGGTTGTTAGGTGTCTCATTCCCACCTCAAATAGAAGATACGCTATCATGAATTCTTTGGAATTACTGGGATGAATACTGATTTTATTGAAAAGGGTTTTCCTACACACTGTGTGTCACATCATCCTTCCCCACTTCCCCAGCATTATTTCTAGCCCACAGCTTTTGTCTGCCCTTTGTTCCCATTCCTGTCTCCTTGAAGAAACATCCATTTTTAATCCATTCTGCTACTATCAGGCATGATTTTGATTTTTAGAGGGTTTATTGTAGCCCTAGTGATTTCTGCTGTCTTGCTTTGATCTTGCTTGTAGTTGTACTTATGAGATTAATAAGATCAAAAATAAAAATATCCATTGCTAGATATTTTATAGGTATTTATGGCTGCTGTAGCTGTATCTTCTCTGATAGGCTCCTTCTAACCAACCTCCTGAAAGCTTTAAAGGTTTAAAATTATGCCATTTGAAATTCATCACAGCTGCTTGTCCTTGATGATTTCTGTCTATTAGTTTTTCATGCACAATTGCATGCTCACGGCAATTGCAATACAATTCTTCTCCTGTGTTATCTTATAAAGAAAATGTTACAGTTTCGACATATTGCACAAGATGTAATTGAGAACCGTTTTCTTTTATGCTGCAGAGTTCTCATATAGAGTCAGTATTTTCCTTTAAATTGCCTTTGGTATGTTCTTTAAATACCTGATTCTGGGAAAGATGACATAAGAGGTTTTATTTTTCTGTGTGAAGCTCATCTGTCAACAGTACATGCACCAGGTTTCCTGGTAGAGTTGCCATTTGCTAAGTCAGTGGTAGTTTCCAGTAAGGTAATGGATAAAGTCTCTTCAAACTGTCACTGAATGACAGGTTTTGCTTACTGTGGGCTGTGTGATGAACAGAGGGAGGTATTTTAGGCTGTGATTTTTGAACATTGGCATGGTTGTGTGCAAGATGCTTTCATAAGACTAGCAGAGTATTCCTTTCCCATCTGGTATGTTCATGTTTTTGTGATAATAAATGTGTGCTTTCAGAATGGGAAACCATTTGAATTAAACTATGTCTAAATATTTGCAGATGTCAAAACGCATTTTTCAGACCTTGAGCGAAAATTGCATCAAACAAGATAAGATAGTGGCTGAGTGTTTAACTTTGACCATGAACTTAAAACTCACCAATTGTTGCCCTTTGTAGCATAGCAGATTGAAAGATTAAATATTTTTTATTGCTTCCTAAAATTCATATTCATAAATATATATTTAGACTAGGTTCCTGTACTGTTTCAATAACGAAAGCACTTACATTTAAATAATCAATCGTTCCCTCTTGTTAAAAGTTCTAGAAACGATATCTGAAAAACCAGGGAAAAATTAAATGAGTACTTAAATTCTCTAGTAAGAAAAAACGGATGTGCCCAGCTATGTATTGCCAATTGGGGGCTGTAAAACAAATAATAGATTGCAAAGATTTGATTTGGTATGTGCTATTTATCTAGTAGCTGCTCTGCCTACCCTTGGCTTAGAATCACAGCACTGTCCTAATCAAATCACTGTACTAGTTCCGTTCTTGACTTGGTCAACTGCAGACAAGGACCAAGGCAAAAGGCTTTGAAGTTGATTATGTCTGTTTAATTACCTTAAGATTCATTGCTTTTCCTCTTCTTAATTAAGGTAATAATGAAATCTGTTTGACAACTGTACTCCAAAAGTCATCAGTTTGTTATTCATCTATTTGATAAATGGACAGGTAGAGGATAATTAGTTTCAGTCTTTTGCTAATTCTTAGAAATGAAAGAAGGAAGAGGTTATTCAGAAAGATATTTTAGAGTCTCTCTTCTGCAACAGTTGTGGTAGTAATAGAGAAACT
The DNA here is from genome assembly GCA_026283785.1 of Coracopsis vasa. NCBI lineage: Eukaryota > Metazoa > Chordata > Aves > Psittaciformes > Psittacidae > Coracopsis > Coracopsis vasa. The sequence goes on from JANHGB010041931.1 coordinate 29,046, forward strand.
GCATAGAATGGAATTTGAAAGGTTCAACCAACCATCCAGCCAAAAATAAAATCCCCACATTACAATCTGTCTGAATTCCCTACGCTTTTGGTGTCCATGAGACATCAGAATATTTTTACAGGCTGAGGACTTCAGCTCCGCTAGGGTGTTAGCAAAGAGCCATCAAATGATATCTGCAGTCAAGCAAAACCACAGTTTCCCAATGTTTGACTTTTATTGTTGGTATAAGGGTGTTGCCTTAATATGATTATTACATGCACATGGTACTGACTGTCACTATGTGGTGTTTCATATTTAGATTAATGACCGAAGAAAGTCAAGGAGGAAATCAAACAATTTCCTTTCAATGTGTTACTGTGACATAAATGCTAACATCCAACTTTTGCCTTATTAGTGGGGAGGTAGTTCCTATGGGAGTTTCCTGATAGCCTGGCACTCTGCAGTATTTTTCATGGTGCAAGTGGGTGCTAGATTGTGAACCATGAAAGTATAAATATACAAAGCATGATGTCAATTTTCATACTTAGGTGCATACTTTTGCGACAGTGAAGTAGTATTGGACTAAACAAAGTAAATTGACAGGAGATCTGTAGTAAAACCTGTGTGAATACTTACTGTGATCATTTCCTTGTGGAAGGTCTTTGTGAATGGCTTGAGGGTAAATGTATTGGTAGGTGGGGAATAATCAGGAGATTTTAAAGTCATTGTGACCTTAAATATCTAAAGGAGTAGCAGCAATTTAGTAGACTAAAAGATAAGCAAATTAGAAAACTGTAAAATACTTAAATGTTCACACTTTGATTTTGCAGCCCTTGTCTGTAGCATGGGTGAGAGCATTAGGCTTGTGCAAGATGAAAGGGCAGGGTGCTTCTTACTGTGATTCATTTATAAATGGTAATAAATATTGTATCAGCTGCCAGAGTCGTCCTCACTTCTGTATCTGACCTTGCTGAATGAATGTTTTATTAAGAAATAGTATTTAGAAAAGTGACCTTATCCCTTTTTTACTTTGCTGGACTGGCTGTTCACCTTTTCCTTACTGTAGTGGTGGGGATCAGTTAGGTTATGTAGCTGTTAATGTGTTAATCCAGTCTGGAGTTTTACAAGTCCTTGCTAATTTTGTGCCCATAAACATGCTATCTAAGATAACACTTCCTGATTATTGGACCTAAGGAATTCCAGAAGCAAAGCAGAGACAAATATGTAATTTAGATCTGAGATACAGTCACATAGTTCCTTCAGTTTTGCCCTAGCTTTTTTCTAAGTCTGGATTGCTTCTTTCTCCATGCTGGGGATCAGGCTGCAGTCCTGCCCCAGTTGTAATGGCAGGCTGCAAGAAGCATCTGCTAAGGGCTGTCTTCTACCTTGTGTTGTTTATGGCAGTGAAGGTGGGTTGTTTTCATTGCTGGTGTTGACTTTCATGAGTAAATGATGTTGGTTGTGATGTGGCCCCAGGTAAATGGATGTTTGCATGACTATGTGCTGAAGATGGTACTGTTGATAGATATTCATTAGCATGAAAAAATCTGACTAACTTGACCTATTTGAAGCAAGTGTTTTGGTGTACCCATCTACCCAGACTATGTGCTTTTGTACCTTTACAGTCTTTATAACTTCAGTTTCTGTGCCATGTTTTCAGTACATCAGTCAGATCAAAATATCCAAAATAAAAATAAATATAGATCATCTGGTGTGTCACATCCAGTATTTCAAAGATTCTCTTTCGTCTTGCTCTTTGATACCTGATTTCACTAACTGCCTTTGAAAGACTATACTTTTTTGCTTCCGCTGGTATTTCAAAAACATCCAAGTGACCCTGGAAGCTTGCTGAGGGAAAAATGGCATTTTCCCAGCAAGGTATAGTGTTCCTAGGGGACCCACACAGGATATATGCTCTTTCATTTCTCTCTCAGGAAATTTAGACCTATAATTTATAAAGCTAGTTTGTGGTTTTGTTTTTCCTATTTTTGTCTTTTTCTTTTCTCACAATATATTTCTTATTCTGAGAGAACAGAACATTGTCTCCGTTCTTCCTGCTTCAACAGAGCAAGCCTATCTTTTCAAGGACAGATCATTAATTCTTGGTGTATCCTGTTAAATTTTGCATGCCAATACTATCATGCCAATACTGTCAAACTCTCTAACAGAGATGGTTTGGAATCCTTTTCTCAACTACCTCTGTAGCCCTCGAGAATCATTTCCTTCCATATGATTCATTTGTTGTTGCTGGGTTGTGGTTATTTTGTTGTGTTGGTTTTGTTTTCTCTGGCTGTGGTATGTATTTTAATCAGCCTTGTTTCTCTAGAGAATCCTAGCTCCTGTTCCTCCCCAGGTTTACCTACCTAGAAACTGTCAACACATTTTTGATTCCTGGAGCAGACTACTTCCTATGTGCACTCAGTATTTCATGGTTGTGGTTTGGATGACTTACAGCTATGTGAGTGATTTCGTGGATATAGCTACCAAAAAAAGTGTTCTTGATGCTGAGGACACATGGCTCTTCAAACTAGCTAGTTATGAGGAGTTCAGTAGCTTGAACCATGAGGTCATGCTGTAGGGTGCCTGACGTCACCCTCTTTGGTAATTACCTGATAACTTTGGGGCAGAAGCGTGCACAGTAAAATGGAGACTCATCCAAGACAGAGATTGAAGCAGCTGTTCCTGGAAGGTTCTGGACCATCTTCCTCTTTATTCTGTTTTTCCTTTATGTGCACAGTTGGGAGTGAGAACAGTTGCTTAAATGTTTCATATGTGCTTTTGTTCACAGTTCTGTTACTGAAACAAGTTTAGATCTGTGCTTTTTGGTGTTTGAATTTCCAAGGAATCCAAACACCCACAGTTCTCACTGCCTTTAGTTTTGCAGTTGGAAGCACTGAACTTCAGCCATCTGATTGTTTAGACCTTCTATATTTTTCCCCATCCTTTTTATTCTTTCGTTATTTTACTTAAATTAGTAAAGAGTAGTGAATATTTTTTAATGAACAATTTATTTTACCATATTTAAGGGATTTTTATTATACTCGCTCAAAGGCAAATTCTCCTTTCTGCAAAGAGCAAATGAAACATGATAATGCTATTTATTTTGTGTTGTGTTCAGAGGTGCTTAGGTTTCAGCTTAATCTCCTGCACAAAGGGAAATTTAATCTAGGAAGACATACAAGACAAGCTAGTTTCATTTTGCTTTGCTATAAGTAGTCTGAACATGCACTTATATCTTACTTCTGCAGGAGTTCCATGTTGGAAGGATTTGACCATTTCTGATGCTAACTTTTTCTTTGCCATGGATCTTATAGAAACTGATGTTTCTATAAAGTCTGACTTCCTATAGATGTCCGCCTTTAAAGGTGGATGTTACTATATCACTGTCACTATGTTGGAAGCAAATTTGGAAACATGAGCCCTGCTGCTCAGAAAACTGCACACAAATAGGCAGATGTATTTTTAATCCAGTCTTTTAACTGGGGGCTCTGGTTCATGATTTCTGAATGTTTGAGTTAGAATACTTCTTCTGTCTCATAAACAGAGCCTAAACAGTGAAGAGTCTTTATTGCTGAATTTCTACTGTATAGGGTTTTAAAAGATTATCAGAGTCCCAGAAAATCTCTGCTTACTGGTGTAACTTTCTATAATCAGCCACTGACCGAGGTTATGAATGAATGCTAATTGCAGTGGCACTAAAAATACTAGCAAAGATGAAGGAAACAGCAGTGGCTCACCAAAACTTACTCTTCTCTCTGGTTCCATACACAGACCAAAACAGGAATTCTGCTGCATTCAAGGGTTGTTTCTTGGCTTGTATCACTGATGTCAAATTCAGCTTTTATTCATTCAATCTGAATGAAAAGATGCCCATTTATAGAACAACTTGAAGTTCTGGAACTACACTGTGAATTGGATCCCAAAGCTAGATGGCTGATGTCTAAATTAGTGTTCATCTTGCATGCTGCCAGAATTATACAGCCATTGTTCTTCCTTCCTCTATAGTTTTCTGGACCTTGATAGTTCATACTTAGGTTTTTTAAATAGTATTATGCTTACATTTGTACACATCACTGTGATGGTTGCTTATCAGGTGAGTTCAGTTTATTCTCAAGACAATGTTCTGAGGGTTTTACAGACACAAAGAATCATAGAATCAGACTAGTTTGGGTTGGAGGAGACCTTAAAACTCATCTAGTTCTGACCCCCTGCCATGGGCAGGGACACGTTCCACTAAGTTGCTCCAAGCCCAATCCAGCCTGGCCTTGAATATTGCCAAGGATGGTGCAGCCACAGCTTCTCTGGGCATCCTGTGCCAGGGCCTCACCACCCTCACAGGGAAAAACTTCTTCCTAATGTCTAATCTACATCTCCCCTCCTTCAATTTAAAGCCATTCCCCTTTGTCCTGTCCCTGCATGCCCTTGTAAAAAGTCCCTCTCAAGAAATCCAAGTTCTCATTATTGTTTCTGTAGAATGTGCAGCTGCACCAAAGAAAATGCTGGATTTTATTCTGGTCTGAGTAGCTGCAGTTGGCTCTAGACCTGCCATTATATGAGGGAAATTCACCTTCAGATTTTACCTGTTTAAAGTGTATTAATTGCTCTTTTTTCATTACATAGTGAACTATTTTCTCAACCATATGACTCCAGTTTTCTTTGGGTTGAAGGGAAGCACATTTATTGGGTGATGCAAGTTCTAGAATTTGCCTGTGTACTTCATGGATCTGAAAAATCTGCCTTTCCTCTCCGGCATCATCAAACTCAGGTCATTAATGTCAGGGCAGCTGCTAAGATGCCTTTTCCCAGGTTGTCCCCACCATGTTTAAAATACCTTTACACTCTTCCCACCCCTTCTAGCTGTGTGTTTCTTTTCAGACGTCTTTTCTCTAGAGCTCCTACCCTTCTTTTTACACAGACCTCTGGTTTTGTACCTCTTGGTAAACTCTTTAATTTCTTAAATTGCCGTCTCCTCTATTCTTTGTCTTTTTGCCTTTAAATATGGTGCCCAGGAATACAGCTTAAGGGTTATTTCTCCTAGGCTGGTATAGGAAACCATCTGTGCTTCCCTTTTTTATTGCGGATTCTCTCGGTAGCGCAAACAGCGAGGCAGTTAAAGATAATGAAATGAAGGCTTCGAGTCTGCAGCTAATGACAAAATTGCAGAATTTGCTTTTTTTTTCCTTGTGCCCACTTCTTCCCAACATCTGAGATTTTTCATTTCAAGTCCCAGTTTGGATGACTTCTTACCTCATGTAAAATATTCATTAACTTGGACTCACAGAGGCTCTATGAAAGACAACAGAGCTCTTCTGAAACTCAGTGATTTTCTTTTATTTTTTTCCCCACCCCTGCAAGGATCCAAGCAGAGCACTTTTCATTTCACAGAAAAGGAGGCTAAATCTCCTGTTATATCTGTTTTACTGGTGGTGTTGGGCTGTGCAGCCACAGTTACACATTAAGCCCAGGACCCTGCCATACTGATGTAACCCACAGAGATGCTGCAGGCACAGACCGAAGAAGCTGTTACAGCAGATAAGGACAACAGGATGAATGATTTAGGTCAGATTCTCTGTGTCAGTGTCTTCTCTTCACCCATATTGTAAATACCTTGCCCTTATTTGCCCTGCTTTGTTATTGACAGAGAGCAAACAGCTGGGAATGTGATGATATGCTTGGGGAATGCCTGCTCCTTACACACTGAACGATCCTTAATTGGTAGTTACTAAACTGGGCCCACAACAGTTTATTCCTCAAACCAGATATTCAATTTGCTTTGTCTTATTTTAAACTATGAAATTGCTCGGCATTAATACCGATGTGCATAGTGTTTAACTAGAGTGAGCATTAAATTAACTTTTCTCCTTGAAACACGTTGTATCTAACATGAAAGAAATATTTGCCTAGAGCTTAACTGGTACCGATAGAAATAACATAGCTAATTAATGTCAGCTCATAAAACTAATGACTCTGTTCTTTCCAAGTGGTAGCATCAGTTCATTTGGTGGCATGTACAGTGTCTTTGATTTTAGTCACTTTGGCTTTGAATTTTTTTCCTAAATCAGAAGTCCTGTCCACAGTTTCTGCTCTGCGTTCTTCGTCTGGCAGTCCCAGAAAGCATATGTTCTCTTCAAACCCCAAACTAGTACTAGGCAGCTATGATTCACCTGGTTTTCTTTTTCTTTTTCCTTTTTCAGTTCTCTATGATGTTGTATTTCAGTATCATTTTGCCTTGAGCCTTTTTGCAACTCTTAAAACCAGTATCTTTCTATTTTCAATAATCATTAAGGTAGATCTGTTTTATGACCAAGCTTGCAAGACCCCATCATGCGATTTGCATCTGTGTCAGCACTTACACAATGCAGCCATTCAGAGAGAAGATCTAGAAAGTTTTTAAGGCATCTTATTTTGGAATTTCAGCATTTATGCAAGTAATTCTTGCCCCTTGGGATGAACTCTGTTAAATTCAATTGAATTCTTACAAAGCTAAGAATACACTTTGCTCTGGGGCAAATGATGATGTTAAAGCTTCAGGCTCCTGGCTATACAGTTGCCAAAAGCAAAATTCCAGCTGAGTTCAGTGATATTATCCCACCCGAAGCCTAAAACTACTATTTAGATAGCCATTGAATATCACTAGATATGCAGATGGGAAGAAAAGTAGTAATGAACTTGCAGCAAGTTGCAAAAAAACTCGGGCATTGCAAGGACAGGAAAACCGAGGCCCATAAGGACAGATAAGGCATCAATGTGTCTGCAGAGCTGGAATGGTTTGGTGTTTGCAGATGTGCCAAGTAATTGGCAGATGCAGTTCAAGTCAGTGGAATCATATCAAACAATATGTTCACCTGAAAGACCTGATGTAGAACAGCTGTGAGAACTGGAATTCTTTGCTAGGGCAATAGCAGATTCATTAAAAATCCAGAGGACATTAAAAGGATGTTAAATTCAGTCACAAAGGATCACTGCTGCTGCTTCTGTCAAATACTGATTGAGGACAGTGTTGCCTTATCACAAGTCCTAACCACAAATACACCCATGCAAAAAATCTCATCTCTAAAAGGGTAGGGGTGCTTTTAACTCCACCTGGCAAACCCAGCCGAAGGGATGCATTAGAGCTTCACTTAGCTCCACTCTTCATCCAGTTTGCTTTGCATTGCTAATACCCACTCTGTCCATAACGTGTATTGTTGGCAGTGCTGCTGTTCTTGCTCAAGCCTTTGGGGATTTTGAATCTGTGGAGTATTTTCCTGGAGCAGTAGCACAGCTGTGTGCCCCTGCTCCAGTATTATTCAAGTGCTGGTATGTGTGTTAGCTGCTGTCAACGGCTACACAAAAATCAAAGGTAGTAAGCCACAAAATACCCTTAATTTATTAGCAACTCTCCATTTTCAGATTTCCCTAGCAAACTGCTCCATTATAGACACAAGCCTGAAACACTGTTTTGATTTAACTTCACGTGCAGCCTCTCGCTATTCACACCATCTTGATCCAGCTTGTGTGATCTCAGGCTGTAAATTCCCCCTTGGGAAGTCTTCCTCCATGGAAAACAGTGATAGTGTTTACTTTCAAGCGTGTTTGGCTGGCTTGACTGATCCAAGTAGTTTGTTTAAAATTAGATGAGAACACATGGAAAGACAAAGTCTTCCTCTTAACTAGCATTGTACCAGGATTATTTCACTATCACTCAGCTCAACCTGAGTCAATTGTTACAGGTTTCAAAAATTAGCTTAAGTATGCAGCATAAAATTGTTCCTCTGAGAGCAATAGCTGTAATTTTATCTGTAAGAGGAGGTGGATAGGCTTTTGGCACTGGCATATGAGGAAACTGTGTTAAGCTTCCTTTGGTAGGTGCAGTGCTGAGCGTTTCATGTTGGACATGTAGTCCTTTTAAGAGTCAAAATGGGCTTGGGGTTATATTTTACACAATGTCAGGGAAACAAGTACCAGTATACTTGTAGCTTCTGTGTACATTCTTGGTGATCACAGTTCCTTTGACATGGAGGGACTGCACACAAAAAGTTATTGCTGAAAAGACTTGCAGTGGCTTCAGCTATAATTTGGAAAAACTTGGGACCCAAGAGGTACAAAATTACGCTTCAAGGTATTATTTTAGCCCTTGAAGGAGTCTCAATGCAGCATCATTTCTATCTTGCCTTGCTTCCCCTCTGTGGAAGCTCATTTTAAGAAATAGAAGTGGCTAAATTCTGTTCTGATGAGTTTTCTGCCTCACAGTCTATACACAGAAGGGGATAAAAGAGGGAAAATACTTAAGAGTCCATGGATCTCAGCTAGCCTTTTTCCAAGCATGAAAAGCCTTCATTGCCTGAATAGCATTATGTACTGAAAGTGTATTGTCTCCTCTCTTGTCCTGGGTAACCTGTAAACAGTATGGAGCTGTCCTGGTTTCACGGGAGTTGTCATTAATCATGTTGTTGGCTGCTAAAATAGTCAACACAAGGGATTTCTGTGTTCCTTGCCCTGTACAGCTACCCTAAAACAGAAGGTGGCACTTGAACGGTCATGTTTGGTCTGCACATAGAATCACAGATTGGTTTGGGTTGGAAAGGACCTTAAAGCTCATCCAGGTCTAGCCCCCTGCCATGGACAGGAACAACTTCCACCAGACCAGGTTGCTGCAAGCCCCATCCAACCTGGCCTTAAACACTGCCAGGGATGGGGCAGCCACAGCTTCTCAGGGTGAATTATTATTAACTTTTATTATTTTATTGTTAGCTGTGTAAGTATTGAGGAAGAAGCAAAACTGGGAGAAGCAAAGGGAAAGGAGCTACTGAAATGTTCACAAATGCAGTAGCGCCGCAGAACTGAGCTGTTTGCCTGCCAGTCATTTTTCATTTTGTTCCTTAGAACTGAATGCCTTATTTTCATTTCGCTGAATATTTCAATAAAGTCACCCTTTGCCACCAGCATTTATCATCTACAGTTTCCTCCTTGCATCGCGTTTAAATCTCTCTACCTTGATTTTGTTGTTTGGCATATATTTATTTATTTACTTGTTTACTTGGAGCCTTATGCCATTAAGCAGCCTGCCACCAAACCAATAACGGGTAAAGAAATAAATGTGTGAGGAGAAACTGCCTGCGCTGCAATTTATGCAGAAGCAGCTGCTTCTTTCAGGTTCTCAAGAGCTGCAGCGTAGCTTTGAAAGTGATGGGCTCGAGCAGTGAATTGAGTTTCCTTGATGGAGCTGACCTCCAGGAAAATCTCTTCCTTTTCAACTCCCAAGTGTAAAAACTTTTCCTAGTTTCAAAGTTTGTCTCTTTCTTTAGTTTTCTTTTCTTTCCCTAAACCCCTCTTGATAATGTTAAAAGACTGGGACCTTAGACAAGTTGGTTTTATACCATTTTACCATTTTGCATTGTCTTATGTTCTGGCTTTGATAGGTTTGCTAAGGAACTGGAACTACCCACGCTCGCTTACTCGATGAATCTCTTTACTGTTTTCGATCTCAAGCTCTGTTCTGCCCTGTCCCCAGTAATTCCTTTCAGGAATGAAGAATATGGCAGTAAAGATGCCTTAAAAGCATGATTCTCAAATTTCATATGTAATAAAGTACATGTAAAGCTGTACTCAAGTTCAGCCTGAATGAGCATTGATCCAAAGCTACTTCGTAACTCTGAGCTATGCCTTTCACAAAACAGACTGTGAGGAGAAGTGGGACAATAAAATCGAGGGCTACTTCATTTCATCTTGCTCCTTTCATTCCATTCAGAAGGAAAATAGCCCTCTACTTTATTTTTCCAACTTCTGAGCAATTTGGAGCCAACATAAATAAATGAGAATTGCTATAAGCAGAGCACCATTCAACCATTAGGTAGTTGTAAAACGAATAGGAGCTAAGAAGGCATTCAAAATGCAGGTGCAAAAACCTCAAGAACCAGAGTAGCATTTCTATTACCCAGCCTAACTCCCCAGTCTCCTGTAAGTGCTCTGAGCTTATTCTCAGTGGAATGATTTGACTGAAAACCAATTAGAAAAATCATCTATGTGCCACACTCCTACATGGAGGTGTAAAACACTACAACCACCAAGCAACCACATATTGCTCTGTGATTAGACTTCCCTGCCCTGAGTCTCTTGATGTTACCTAAAAGATAGTTTTCTGGTTTCACTGTCTTTAGAAAGGAGATTCTTCTTCAGCTATTTTAACAGCAATGTACTAGGATCAGAAGCAATGGTTGGTATAATACTTTGTGTGCTGCTGGTCAGGCACCATCACCAAGCCTTATTAGAAGATGCTGTGAGCTATCACAGTCATCCCTGAAGGAATAGACTATCAGGAGTAGATGATAAGAGCTCTTGCATAGTAGTACAGGTCTTAGCAGCATTTAGCCCAGTTTGAGCTCTGGCTGGCACATGGAGCAAGAGGTTTGTAAAACAGGGTGTGAAAGGAAACTTCAGTGTAGTCATGTTGAACTGAGATGCTCAAGAGTTACTGGGAAAGAGCAGAAAAACTGATTACATGGGGTATGGTTAGATAGCTGCAGCTGGGCAGTGGCAATAAACTTAAGGCTAGTACTAAACCTACCTGATAAAGTAAAAAGCCACTAGGAGGCTGGGAGCCTTTCTTTGTGAGAGCTCCTTAATGTGTAATTATTTAAAATCTATCTTTGCAACTGGTTTTTCTGCAGTAATATGGATGGAGGATATGCATACCCAGGCTTGGTCCTCACCAAGTTGAGGAATTGCCAGGTGTTGTTGAGATATATATATATATAGATATATATATATAATATATATATATAATTATATATATATATAATTTTTATCTTTAAGTGGTGTGGTGCAACAAACCAAGCTTCTCCCTTTCCTGGTTGCCAAATGAGGAGACTGAACTCTTCCCAGTGTTTCTTCTTGCCATTTCTCACCATTTATTTGCAACTTTCCTGATATTAGCTTATTTCTTAAATCCACAGCTCTGTAGTCCTTAGGTTATGAGAAGAATCATCCTGTCATAGAATGGTTTGAATTGGAAGGGACCTTAAAGCTCATCTAGTTCCAGCCCCCAGCCACACGCAGGTTCAGTTTCATTTGAAACTAAATACCAGTAGTTTGCTGGTCTACATGGAAGCGGAACTGGGATGCTGGCAGTAATATAGCTGGAGACTGAGGGAGTATTTTTAAGAAATTCACAATGTCATGTATTTTTCTTTGTAATATGAGGCATAGGTAAAAGCAGTGAGGCCAGTTTGGGTTGGAAGGAACCTTAAGGTTCATCCATTTCCAACCCCCTGCAACAGGCAGGGGCATCTTCCACTAGAGCAGGTTGATCCACGCCGTGTCCAGCCTGGCCTTGAACACTGCCAGGGATGGGGCAGTCACAGCTTCTCTGGGCAATCTGTGCTAGCGCCTCACCACCGTCATAGTAAAGAACTGCCTAATGTCTAATCTAAATATCCCTTCTCAGTTTAAAGCCATTCCCCCTTGTCCTGTCCCTACATGCCCTTGTCAAAAGCCTCTCCCCAGATTTCTTGTAGGCCCCCTTTAGATAAGATTATGAAAACACAAGTCTTCTCCTGTGAATACCTGAATAAAACTGTATACTATAGTTTTTTTCCTTTCCTATTTTTCCCTCTTAAGTAAACCAGCAGCCAAGAGCAGAAGATGTTTTGTATTCAGTATATATTCCGCAATGAATTGCTACAGTCATCAGATTCCAAACAAGAGACTGTTTTTAATGGATTTATTTAATCTATTTTTCTTATCTAATATAACTGTCTGTCTCTTAATGCTCTTGGTCAGGTTTCAAGGATTATATCAACTTTCCTGACTCAGTGTGGGGTACAAAGACTTGTCAAACTGGCTGTAAATATACTGCTTGGAGGTCAGGTTAAATCTGTTGTGACACTATGGAGCTTCCTTTAAGCTGATTTACTGAGCTGAGAAGTCATAGGTGGGATGCTCACTGAAAGCTAGCCGAGGTTTCTCTGCATTGCACTGTAGTTCGGATGCATACCTGGCCATGGGAAGTAATTTCTGTGAGGTTTGTTTAGCTCGCCTTATTTTTTATGATTCATTTGGTGGTTTTAACACTAGCATCATAGGGAAAAAATATTTTACCTCGCAGTAAAATAGCTCGTGTCAGAAACTGAGTTTGGGTTTTCTGTATGATAATTACTGTGTCATCTGCCTGTTTACAATGCAGGCACATACACAGTGTAAAAATGAAAAAATAAAGAAGGATATTTCCTCGTGGATACATCTTGAATGAATGTGGGAAATGCAGCTGCTGTGTGGCTCAGCTCTATGAATGTATAAATGACTAATGTATATTTATGCTGTCAGTAGCAAGTGAAAGGCTCCTACTCTCCTGACCACAAGAAATTGCAGTCTGCCTTTTGTTCTCCTCCCCGTCACTGTGGCTTTTCTGCTCTGCCCATGGGGAAAATGGCCTTAAGACCCAGTGAAACAGAAAGGATTGCTGGAGAGGAGAGTGTTCAGAATGTCTCTGTTTTGTTTTGGGTTTTTTTCCTATATTGGCTCTCTGGTTCCTCTACCATAAAGCCTGTGATAGCATAATCTCTGCAAGGACACTCACTACTCTTGTTTCACACCCAAGGGTGCCAGACATGTTGGAATTGCTTCTGACCGTTGCTTTCACTGTGCTCTTCCTACTGTGTTGTACCAAAAGCTCACCTCCATTTTTGATGAGATTTGTCATGGTGCTAATAAGAGTTACACAAGATGTAATAAGCAAAGCAATCCTGTCACCTCTGTGTCTCATTGCACATCCAGGAGCCCAAAGGTAGAATCTAAAAGCCTATTGAAACCAGTGTTTTGACCATGAGCGATTTTGGTGAGATTGGTTAAATTTGTGTATTGTCAATGGCTTTTAGTTGAAAATGTTTCCTTCATCTTATATTCTTACTGTAGAAAATGCTAGTGAAGCATCTGTAGCAACTAGGAAGGAAGTTGCATTGGAAGAGTCATACAATGGTTAGGTTTGGAAGGGACCTTAAACTAGATGATCACAAGGTCCTTTCCGGCCCAAACCAGTCTGTGATTCTAAAGATCACCCAGTTCCAACCCCTTGCCATGGGCAGGGACACCTTCCACTAGATCAGGTTGCTCAAAGCCCCATCCAACCTGGCCTTGAGAAAAAGAGAGAAAAGAAGAGATGGGAGAGTGGTACGATTTTTGGACAATGAAGATCATGTTATCAGCACTTAAACTATTTCATTTGCAGTGGCAATCATGACAAGTGAGATGAGACTGAAATAACTTCCAATTCCAGGCAATTTCCAGGCTAAACTCCTTAAAAGTGGAGATGGAGAGTAAGGAAGAATTAAGGAGCTGGACAGCTGGTGGGTTAGATATGAACACTGTAATGGTGATGAAAAGTATCAGCACTGCAAAAGGGTCTTAACTTCCCTTTGTAGAGTGCCATGGACATCAGTCAGGTTGTTTCAAGTGGAGCTAATAAAGCTTTGGTTTAAGATAGAATAAAGCTATGAAGTTCACAGGTTGTACCTTTGAAGATTTATAGGGTCACACCAAGCATCGGTTTTGACTTGAACTGCCTCTTGACATGTACCTCATCAACAATTGTCATGTTGATTGGCTCACAGGAGGTTTTTATGTCGGTCTTTTTACCGCTGCAAGTTTTTCTGGTCCTAACTTAAAGTCTGTGTTCAGATATATTTGTGTTTGGATGGCTGGTTCAGGTCAGTTTTCATGCTTTCTAAATGTTTTTGTTGCTCTCAAGTCATTGCTGAAGAGGCTTTTTCTCAGCCTCTTCTGAAAAGACACAACTCTGCAATAGTGGTGTATTTCTGAGGATGAGGATCCTGGAAGAACTTGTGTGCAGTGGGGACAGGGTGGTATTCAGACACCACTGGATCAAACTATCAAGACAGGGACTTGGACACCTCCCATTCTGCAGCTCCACGCTTTTCTTTCCTTGTCTCTGAATTCTTTATAGCTTTTTCAAGAAACATCAAACGAGGCTTGTCAAGTGCTTTGTACCGATGATATGCTGCAATATTTCTTTTTCTCTTTTCTCTTTGGCACTTTTAAACCAGTAACATTTCATCTCTGACAGGGATATTTTCTTTGTTTGGGGGCTTTTTTGGAGTATGGTTGGGTTTGTTTTGTTTTGTTTTGTTTTCTTTAATTTTGCATATCCCTCATCCTTGCAAATTTGGTGGTGTTTTGTTTGGAAACTAGAGTGGTTGTTTCTCATAGCACTGTTTTGATTGATTCCTAAACACTTCATATGTGTGTTTTATAAGAAGAGATAAATAGAGTGTTATAATTGACTTTACTCAGTTGGAAGGGAGGGAAGGTTTTGATTGCTTGTTTAACAACAAACAGCCTCAAGTGAAATCCTGGTGTCCGACATGCTGCCTTGGTGCATGTGGCTTTCAGTTACAAGAAGCAAAAGCACCTCCAGAGCCCAAATTGGTTGAGAATTAGGTTCTGCCCCTTTAATGTGTTTATTGAATCATTTGCTAATTGATGAAGAGAGAAAAAGTTACTATGATTAATATGATAAAGGTCATGGTTACTACTACTGCCAGTCTATTTATTCCACATTCATCTTTGATTTCACTTCATAGAGTGGATTATTTTAATCCAATAATTTTACATTACTGCCAGAGGTATGTAGGAAGCAGTCTGTTAGATGCTCTAGAAAGATAAAGAGGTGATTGAGTGTGTAATAGACATGTCCTGTGACTTGAAAGACGATCATTCCTGGGTTTATCATCTAATGTATCCCCCCATGTCTGGAGAGGAGTCTCATGATTTTAGGAGGCATGAGGTCCTTAGTGATCAGATATAAAAATGAAAAATGAGAACATCTGTTTGTTTATTGCATGGGAGAATATAATGTCTGGAGGTTAGGCAGGAATGTAATTTTCTGTAGCCTCTTTCCATAACTGTCTTGGAGGATCAGCTGGCAGTTCTAGAAACTTTTTTCCCTGGCTAAATTATAGCTAATTTTGGTGAATGATTATAGTTACTGAAACTTTATCACTCTTCAACTTTTGTCAGTCTTCTGGACTAAGGGAATCCTCTCTGAATGTGGTCATGTGTGCTCCCTATTAAAAAAATTCGTATGAAAAATGAGGTAGCTTTCCACTTTTATGTCGTGAAAGGAAATTGCTGAGCAATGTGGGGATCATTTTGTGCTGTACAGTACCATTGGGTCACCTTAGTGCCCACTCACTTTTGGCAGCTCTGTCCAAGGCATTTAAAGAGATTATTATTTGGCAGCATCAATACTATTATGTTCTTTGATATTACAGCTAAGATGAAAAAGTTAATAAAATTATTTTCCCATTGGAAAATGCTGTTCCATCAAATTGTTCCTGATGTATTAGATCTGTGTATTTTCTCTCTGAAGATTTAAAAATTTGCAGGTTTCATGCTGCTTTAAACAGCAGAGCTCTAAAATCCTAACTCCTTTGCCAAACAGAATTTCCATCCTCTGTACATCCCAGCTTCATTTGTGGGCAAGGACTTCTGGTGTCCTGCAGGCTCAAGGCAGGAGGCTAAAGATCATCAGCTGCACTAATGTCCGCTGCTGCTTAATCCGTTATTGGTGTTATTATTTGAATCACAGCAGTGCTTAGATGCCTTAATCAAGGATGTGATCCATTTGTGCCTATGCACACAAGTATAGATAATAGGAAACAGTTCTGATCAAAAGTTTTGGACAAGGCCTTGAGCCACCCGTTCTGGTGGAAGGGGTCCCTGCCCCAGGAAGGGGGTTGGAACTGGGTGAGCTTTAAGGCCCCTTCCAATCCAGACGAGTCTGGGATTCTATGAAATGCCTGACTGAGCAAGCAAGAGGAGAATAGAAGTTTTGTAGGCAATAGTGAGGACCACAGTGTGTGACATTGATAAATGGGATATGATGAGGTCCCTGGTGCTTCTCTGAAAGAAATCTCATTGTGGAAAAAGTTGGGTTTATTTTTTCTGTTTTCACATTGACCTTACAATGCTCCTTTAAAATTTCCCCCTTTTTTCAGTGTCCTCTGCTGCTGTTCTCTGTTCACCTGAGTCTCATGGTGCCCTCAGTGGCTAAGGGAACCAGGACTGACCGAAGAGTCTACAAAGCAGAGCTATTGCATTTCTTTTTATTGCTGATCATTTCAGCTCCTGGCAGATGGCCTAACTGCCAGAACAAAATGAAGCTCAGGAGAATTGTGGCTGTGGAGCTGTCCCAGTGACTTTGAGTGAGATACATGGCTTATAAGAGCTCACAGTACATAGGGCTAGTAAACATTATTGCTGCTTGAACGTTCTCAGAAGACTTTGAATAATGGGTTTATTAAATGTAATTTACAGCCAACTATAAAGAAACAAAGCAAAATATTTTGGGCAAACTCCTTTCGTGCTTGCTTCGGGGCAGCCAGGAGTATAGCCAGTGTATCTGAACCAGAAGCTTCCTTAACTGATGCTTTGTCTTTTCTCTTCAGGTGCGTAATTCTTGTTAATGAGTTGCCTGCAAATGTGAGACACACAAGGATGTGTGTCTGTTAAAGAAAGGGAGTTGTACATATTGACTCCAATTGACTTGGTTTGTGAAATTATATTAGGAATGTTCCGTCTGGGGGCTGGAAATGGTTTTCTGCAGCAAGCCAAGGAACTGCAATATTTCTGGGGTTTATTTCTTTAAATTAAAAAATTCCTCTTAACTCATTTCAATACTCCTTTTCCTTCCTGTTGTTTGAACTGCATCTCCAGCCTCAAGTAATGATCCAGAAATGAAGTGGAGGAAGCTCTGCTAGATGTAAAGGAATATAAATTACAAAAGCAAAAGAAAAAAGAAGGAAGATATAAAAAAGCTTGTCTTGATCTATTCTTGAGGTCAGCAGTTGGGCAGACATATTATTGTTAGATTGCTTGGCTTGCCTACTTGCCAAGTTTAATATGAAAGTCATAGGATGAAAAGGTATATATTTAAAACTTTATTAGATGGCAAACATATGGAATTGGAGTTTATTGCTTGTACTGCCTTTAGCCACCTCCCTGCTCCTGTTGTTTCTGTTGCTTTGTTCTTGCCATCCTTTGAAGAGGTCTGCAATCCCCTGTAACTTCAGTCGTGATGGAGAAGGCAAAACCAGTTTCTTCTCTGCTGTGCTTCCTTACATTATATCAGACACTGGCTTTGGTTGTATTGAGAATTTCCCTGGTGCAGCAGCCCTTCAGAGTGTCTGTCCCCATAGCCATAACTCAGTAAGTGGATCTCTGCAGCTGTTACTGAATAACAAGATTATCAATACGGCATGTTAGGGTTGCAGGGTAGAGCTGCTGTGATACCAGCTCCAGCTAGGGTTCTAATAAGGCCAGTGAGCACAATAGGATAAAAGTTACCAGTACATGTTCTTATTGATTGCTTCAGTGTTATTTGTTGCTGCTTTCCAGTACATATGCAGTTTACTGTTCTCTTCCCTTTTCCGGAATATAAATTAAAATCTCCTTCAATTTAGAGCTCAGCTGTGCTGGAAAACATTACTTAAGTCAGAATCTTTGCTAATATCTTTACATGTGAGGAATCATTGACACTGCCTTTGTCTGCTTGTCTCACGGCTTCCCCAATTTAATCAAAGCATTTTATGTCTAGGAGACCTGGTTATCATGCAAAGCATTGCCCTCTGAAATTGGGGGGTTTTTTTGAGCCTGGCACGGTTGCTGTTTCCACACAGGCACCTATTTGCTATTGCATGGGCACAGGTTGGATGAAACAAAGAGCTAGTTCATCTGAATTCCTGTCCTGACCATGAGACCTCCATGGCACTAACATCCATGTTGTGGGAGGTAAAAATCACACTCCTAGATTAGAGGCAGAGCAGCTAATTTGCGTAGGCAGTTCATAGAGCTGCCCTGGATTTGGACTCTCTCCTTGGTTGGAATGATTTAGAACCAAACCCAGGCTGAGGAAGTTAACTAAAGAGATGCCTCACTGCTTCAGGCTTCCCTCTTAACAGCAAGGGCTATTGTAAGAAGAATAAATTCACGGACACAAATTTACTGTGTGGAATTTTTTAATAGGATAAGGTCTGAGAGCTCTGGAGAAGTGCTCAAAAGGCATGTTTTGAAACTGGAAAGACTGGAAATGGGAATGATGCCTATGTGGAGGTGATGTGATGCAGATGCTTCTTCCCCCATGGCCGTTTACCTAAGTGCATGCTGGGACAAACTGGGGAAAAACAACTTTTCCCCTTCGCTTTCCCATTCTCAAAATACATGTCTAGAACAGTGTTTTCTGAGCTTCCCATTAAAAGCTGCAGCTGCATGAGGAAGTTGTGAACAATAACAACAGCACCAAATCTGTTGCTGATTCAGGAGGACATTTAATTCAGAAACAAGGAGTTGTGCACATTTCTGGTTATTGGAAATGGTATTTTATGTTCTGCAGTAGTTGTTAGTGTGAATTCAGTCAGCTGCTAGTGCAGGCTTTTCGTTCTTCATAGCTAATTCTGGGGTTTTTTTTCGCAAGCATCCCCTGCTTTATTGCATTTCACCATGTGAACTATGACACTTGCATCATTACATGATGGGATTCTACGTAAAAGTCAACTTGACCCTTTTAAACTCCTCAGGTGCCTTGAACTTTAAGCTGTGATTTTCTACAGCTGAAAATGTAACTTTAAGTAAATAAATCGAGGTTTTCTCATGGCCTGACTCTAATAGTTAAATTCTTAGCATAAAAGATTATGAGATTCGCAGTAAGGTGACAGGAGTCAGAAGCAGAACCTAACGAGCTGTTTGCTTTGTAGACTGCTCTTGTTATTTTAGAGTATAACATATACATCTCTACTATGGTACATTCTAGGGAGCTGCCCCACCATCATTGCCGGGTTTGAAAATGCCCCACTTTCCATAACTTGCTGTATACAATTATGGAATACACTAAGATGTCAAAAAACTTGTTCCCTTCTCTTTACAAAGAGAACATCTGCATGGAAAACAATTTTGCTCAAGTGGTAACATTAACACTTTTGATTGGAGAAAGAAGATGATCTCTGTAGCTGTGTTAAAGTAATCACTCTTAAAATAAGCTGTGCCATACAAAGCAAGCAATTGTTTAAATAAAAAGCAAGTTGCCCAGGCACGTTGCACTCCTGCACTAATCCCATTTAAGTAGCTTATGCCAGACATGGTAAAAATGGCTTTGCCACTGCTAGTCACTGAAGCGAAATGAAGCACTTTTGTCCTACTGGGTGAATAATAGCTTATCATTCAGAACATAATTGTCATCCTTGGAAATTGGCTACCAGGAGGAAAATTCCAAACAGTCAGGTGCTGCTAATAAATACAGTTGAATATTTTATGTTGCTGTGATCCTCCTTAATATAAGTCCCCAGGGAGAGATGTTATTTTACCTGGAAAAATTAGCCTTTGCTCCAATTTTGGGTGAGGGTTTTCTGAGAGCACTATGAAGGCATCTCACAGTACCTGGCAAGATTGCAATTCTCTGTTATCACCTTAGATAACAGAAGAGAAGGTACTTCTGATTCATTGCCACATTCAGATAAGGAAAGAAGGAATCCTCCCCAGCAAATGTGAATAGACTCCTGTAAACACATGAGATTAAGTGCAAAGGAAAAACTGGACCCTCAGAAAGGAGCTTTTGATTGGAAGAGCATTTTCACCTTTACAGCCATTTTGGGCATCTCTGTGTTGCACAGGGTAGCTGGGTATGAATAGTTATTGGCAGTAGGGCTTCCTTCCCTGCAGATTTTGACTTGAGATGTTCCAGCAGGAACACTTTCTTTCCTCTGGCTCTTTTACTGGTGTTTTCTCATTTTTCTGTGGAATATATTATAGGCTGCACATGGAAAACAGACTTTTTAGCTGTTACTTTCTACTGACTTACACAGCATTGAGATCCAAATTGAGTCAATCTTGCCTTATGTTTTTCCCTTTGCATGAGAATGGGTGGCTTTTATTGAGTGTTAACCGTTCTGTTAATTAGCCACTGATCTTTAGCAGTTAATAACATGCTTAGTTGAAATGAGTCAAGAAGATCTAAGCACTCTCCCTAATCCTTCAACATGCCATCCATGTATTTCGAAGTATTTGGTTTGGACTTGATTGTCCCAATATATTAGTGTTAATTCACTTGCCTTGTGAAGGGGCTTCATGTTCAAGTGTAAATTTAAGGCTATAATCCCCAAATGGTTTGCTATGATTTCTAAACCTGTCAAGCAGCTTGGATTGATTTTTCATTTCCAAATGAGAGGTAGGATGCTTTCCTGTTGTTTTGGCTAAGACTAGAGGATGCCCATGGCAGGGAGTTGAAATCAGATGATATTTAAGGTCCCTTCCAACCCAAACCATTCTATGATTCTTTTCTATTTTACGAAATGAGATCAGAATTGAACAGATTGGACCTAGCTTGCTTCATAATAACCACAATACCCTGAATTAGCCTGTCCCATGGCTTCCGTCATTGTCTTTATTGCAGTAGCAGCCTCTATTACTTTTTCCAGTAGTGTTCTACAATGAAATGAATCACCTGTACATTTTTCATGTGAATTCCAGGAATTATTCAGAGGCAAATGCCCATAGTTTGTTATCATGCACTTGCCAACAGTCTAAAATCTGCTCAAATCAGTCACCGGGAAGCCATGGTTCATTTTGCTGTCACCTAATTGCATGCACCTGCTGGTGACAGCAGTAAAATGTGCTATCTCTGGCACGATGGCAGCAGATGGGGTGCTCAGAAGAGCTGCTTCCATTTTTCTTCCTAATGAGCAATAGTCTTTTCTCTCCTCTTGCCTTTTTGCTGTGCTGGGAAGATACTGAGAGATGCTGGGAAGGATGATGGCTGTGGCAGTGGAGCTTAATGCGACACTGCTACTTATTTCATACTTTTCTTAATAACGTGTCAATCAAATATTCGTGTATGAAACTTTCTTTTTAATGGAATTAGTGGAAGAAGAGACTTTGACAAATAGAAGGCCTTGCAGGAACTCTAACAAACTCTTATGGTCGGCACACGTAAAGCTACAAGAGAGACAAGATTTATAGAGAGAGCAAATTTTTCTTCATTGCTTTTTGGTGCTCATAGCTAAACTGGGACTTGTCAGTATGAAAGTTTGTCCTTTCCCTCCCCCAACCTCCCATTTTTTGGTTGCTTTAATGGGGAGAGATTCCCTCTCCCTACAAGCCATAGCTCTCTGTAGCCTGACACTCACTACTGGCTCTTGTAGCAATGCTTTAAAAACTATACCCTGGTGAACAGTAATGCATAAAGGATTTGCACTGTCTCATGATAAAACCAGCATTGCCAGCTTGATGCTTTCCAACTGCAAATGTGCTTAATGAAAAAAAAAAGGAGTCATAAATTTTGTGACAGACTGTTTTCATGGGGTTAAAATACCCATCCCTCAGAAACTAATATGTCTTGGAAATAATTCCCTTTCATGAAAAAGCAGGTCTGAAAGAAACAATTTTTTTTCATAGGGAAGGTATTTAACCAAGGCCGGACTTGGCAATTGAAAAGACTGATGTTATTTTGAACAGTGTAATGATGTACTGCTATTTGAATTGATGTTACAAAATCGCTAGTGTCCTAGTCACACACTAGGGTTTCATGCTGTGTAACCTCCCTGCAGCGAAGCACAGAATCTGGGAAGGCATCCCAGTTCCAGAGTGGGCTTTCTGGAATGTCAGCCTAAGACATCACTCCATGGCAGGGCGGTTGGAACTAGATGATCTTAAGGTCCTTTCCAACCTTAACTATTCTATGATTCTGTGTTTCTGCTCTTTGGATTGCCATGGCTTTGTGACCTGAACACTGGGCTGTACTTACTAGGTTAGGAGGACTTGCGGAGTAAACTGAGAGTTCATTAAGCCCTCTGGCATATTGCAGTGGTCTTAATATACATGAGCTCACCTGAATAGATGCTGCTGTTGCAGACATAATTCTGCTATATAACTCTTTAATCAGTTGTTTGCTATTGTAAATGCAGACACTGTTCATTTTTGCTGAATTTGATTATATCTTACTGTTTTTGCAGTAAGTAGAACAGAAATGTTTGACTCCCATTGCTGAGCTGTATTTTGCTTGGGACTCTTAAAAGCACTTAACTAACTTGGGAGCACAGCTTCCATTGGTAGTTATTTAAGCACTTTGGAAATGTCTTCTCAACATTCAGTCCATAATTCTCCTGGAGGAATGACTCAGGTAATGTTGGCTATATAAAGCTTTTTGAATCTGAGCTGAGAACTGTTTAATAAATGGGGAGTTTATCTGAAGCATTCAGCAGGCTTTGCTGTTACATGCTGATCAGCGCAGTCGGGGGTGCAGATAAATACATTGTGCAAATGAGCAAATACGGGCCTCATCAAAGCCTACTAAAGGCCATCAAAAATCTCCTACTGTGAGGAGTGTTGGCTTAGACCCATAACAAATACAGGGAAAAAGCAAAGAGATTGCACAGCTGATTGCCCTTTATTCTTGCGGTTGAATAATAGCATTCTTTTAGTGTTAATTATTTTGTTTCCCAGCTCTCTACGTCTTACATGAACATACTTGGACTCTTCTCTCACCAACTGTCCCCTCTCCCTGGTAGAAAGATGTCTTATTGTCCCAGTGTATTGCGAAGCTCCTCTTTAAGTAGAGGTTGATTATATGTAGTCTTGCTGCAGGTCATTCAGCCCAGTTGATAGAACTGGTCATTAGAATCACAGCTGGATCCCAAACAAAAACTTACCTCAAGCCCTGCTCCAAGTGCCTGTCTGCACATGGACATAGCACGTGGACATGGTGCATGGATTTGGCACACTAAGCTAAGTCCATGTGACACATGGACTTGGCTTAGCTCTTCATTTAGCATCCCCTCCCAGTGCAAGCTCAGACCCAAACTTCCCTGTCTACGCCATGGGAGGGAAGAGCTTTGCCAGTCCCACTCCATCACTTCTTTCCACCCCCTTGCATCTTTGTCCTATCTGCAACGCTGGTTGGTATTTCCTTGTCAGCACATTGCTGACAATACCTTGATAATAGGTGCAGAAAGTTCTGACAAGGATAGAGCACTTGGTTTCTTTAAATTCTTTAGCTCAGTTGACTTTTATTGAAGTGCAGTGCTGCAATTTAAGTATCAGTTGAGATGTATCTTCAAGATATATCGGTTTTGTATTCTCTTTAATCACCATCTAAGTCTAAATAAATAAATACGTAGCAGTAAATGCTCTGTGGTATATTTGGTAAAATTAACAGTCTTCTAGTAGCATAACAGCTCATGATAGTCTTTGCTATTTATGTTCCTGCTGAGAGGAGAGGAAAAGCAAATAGTTTGGTGAGCAAATTATAAAGTATGTGGGTTAATGGAGTGCCTGTCATAAAGCTGATTGTTGCTTCTTAACATCCTCTCTCTTTTGCTAACAAAGCTCTTAATATTCCAAAGCTTAGAAGATTAAACCTTCCTCTTTATTTTTCAGTGCACACCCATATTCTGGGGGGAAAAAAGAGAAAATCCAGTGATATGTTTATTTTTATCAATCCAAGTACATACTGTCAAAAAGTTAAGGCATGGAAGTAATATAACTGCTTATTGAGGCTTGTAAATCCTCAAAATTTTCTTTGGGATCCCATTTCTACTAACAAGGTATTTTTAAGCTTGGTTTACTGCAGATTTCTTGTGATACTTCCCTCTTATAACTTCTGTGTCTTCTGGATGGAGACAATTTTACCTTTTTTTAAACACAAGCCAGAGGAAAGGGATGAAATGCAGCTTTTCACGTCTTTGTGTTCACTGTTTTATGTAGCCCCCTAAAGCCATATACTTGTTTCAGATATTATTGAGGTGGTTCTTACAGAAAGCATTGGCCTTTTGGGTTAATTTCCACCGCTACCACCCCCCCCTTGCACAGTAGGGGGCTTTGTGCCTGGAGTAGTGACCAATACTTACAGCTGAGGGATTAAAAAACAACCAAAACAACAAACCAATTCATACCTGTGAACCATATTATTGATTTTCAAAGAAGACAGGGATAGAGAGCATCAGAATAAGTTAGTGCTGAAGGCATTTACTGCTCTGTATTTACCAGTAGCAGTGAGACAGGCAGCACTCTGCTAAGATCTAATCAGGATATGTGACTGCAGATGCAGTTTCTTCTGTGTATTTTCTTTTCCATCTAAATATGCTCCTACCCCAACTCTAAAAATAACATCTCGAAGAGGAGATAGCAGGAATGTTTTTCAGATATAACATGAACATGATTAATCAATATATACACTTTGCCTCAGCTTAAATTTCCTTTGGAAAAGACTTAGGATTTTGCTGCATTGAAGGAAAAAGTGCAAAGATAGACCAAAAAATCATCTCTTTTCCAAGTGTCCTGACTTGCACTTTACAGACCAAGATGTGTGATTGAAAGATCTTCATATTCTTGCCAGTCTCTGTAGGTTTTGTTATCACAGTTTTGGAAGCAGCACCATGTCCTTGCATTTTCCCCGGCATCGTAGACGTTATCCCTATTGTACAAAAGATGAACCAAAGAAAAGAGGCACTGAAATTACTCTGGCAGTCTGTGACACTGAAAAGTATTAAGCTGGGAGTCTCCTAACCCTGAGACACTTTTGCTTTTTTCCGTATCCTCTACAACAGTGAGACAAGCATTGGCAGATGCAGGCAAGTATTTCATATACATCCTGTCTGGTTTTTTACCATGAGGGTTTGAGGTTCAGTTTCATTTGAAACTAAATGCCAATAATTTGCCGGTCTACACAGAAGCTATAATGGGCTGTTGGTAATAATATAGCTGAAGACTGAGGAAGTTTTATTAAAAAATACACAATGTCATTATGTATTTTTCTTTATAATATGATGCATAGGTAAAAGCAGTGAGGCCAGTGTTAGGGGACAAGTCATACAATCGTAGAATCACAGACTGGTTTGGGTTGGAAGGGACCTTAAAGCTCATCCAGTTTCAACCCCCTGCCACAGGCAGGGACACCTCCCACTAGACCAGGTTGCTCCAAGCCCTGTCCAGCCTGGCCTTGAACACTGTCAGGGATGGGGCAGCCACAGCTTCTCTGGGCAACCTGTGCCAGGGCCTCAGCACCCTCACAAGGAAGAATTTCTTCCTAATGTCTCATCTAAATCTCCTCTCTGTCAGGTTAAAGCCATTCCCACTTCTCCTGTCCTTACAGGCCCTTGCCAAAAGCCCCTCTCCAGATTTCTTGTTGACCACTTTAGGCACTGGAGGCTGCTCTAAGGTCTCCCAAGAGCCAGCTGCTGGTAGCTTTGCATTTGAGTACCTTAGTAACTAAAAAGTTTATGACCCCATCTTTATAGCTTTCATTGCAAGAGAGAATGGCCCAGCCTGTACTGAAGACACCTTCAACAACCTGAAAGGTTGGTGTCATCCTAGAGGCACTGCTAGAGGCTGATTAATGGATTAGAATCACACAATTATAGAGTAGTTTGAGTTAGAAGGGACATTAAAAGCTCATCTAGTCCAACCCCCCTGCAGTGAGCAGGGACATCTTCAACTAAATCAGGTTGCTCAGAACCACATCCAGCCTGGCCTTGAATGTCTCCAGGGATGGATTGTTCCACCTGATGGTGAATAGATGACCCCAGTCTGATGGGAATGAGATCTTTTCTCTCCTGTTAGGAGGAGGGAAAATAAATAAGATTATGTTTAGAGAAGGGAGGGGCAACACATAGCTCAGCCTTGTTTTCATCCTTTTCTTAGGATATCATAGCCCTGCTTCTGAAATGTCATTACTTGTAGGGGATGAAGACACACTGATGAAAGGGATCCTATCCCCTTAGCTCTGAGTGCTGGTCACGGGGGAGGAAAGAGGTGTAAGTCATGTACCAACATGCGATAGATGAGCTACCTTCAAAAACTAAAATAAATCCACATGGTTTGTTGCTGGGAGTCTGTTTCCCAGCAATAAAAAGAAATAACCAGCCCATTTCTTGCAGTAATTTTGTTTCCTGCAAAATCTGAACACCTCCATTTTGATTATTGCTGTCGGGAAACGTGTTGTGCTTTATTTGATCCAAGATTGGCTGGAGCAGTCTGAAGCCGACTGCATTAAACTTCCGAGCGGTTTTACCACAGAAATTACAATCTTGGCTTTTCCCACAATGGCCATCCTAGCAAATGTCACTTGCACATTTTTGTCACATATCAATAGAAATTTACAGCAAGAAAGGTTTAGGGAGAAAAAATCAATAGTTTTTCTTGACTGCCCGAAGCTTTATGATTTGGCTCACCGGGTTGGTTAGAACTGTTTGCTGAAGCTGTTCTGGTGGTAGCAGAAAGGTATAGAATACTTTTTTTGCAGCCAGTATCCACATAGAATTGTTCTTTTAAGTCTAAGTAATATAAAATTATTTTGGAAGCCTCTACAATAATTCAGTACATGTTTCTATGTTATTTTCTCCATGTTTGCATTTGTTATTTTGCACTTTCTGAAGCGAAGCAAATAATTACCAACAATAATATCCCCAAAAGAATTACCCAAGGGGGTACAGAATAACAGTTGTTATGCATGGTACTTCTTATGTCCACATGTTTTTCATATTTTCTCTGGAAAATATGTTTGGAGGTGTTTTGAGAGGTGAAGGGACAGTATCTGGATTACAAGATATATAAGAAAGGAGGGCAAGTGGAGAGCAAGCCTTAATTTTATAATCTAATGCCCTTGAAACCTTTTTAGGACCAAGCTGTGTGGAAGGTGTTACAACACTGTAGTGTGCTGGTATTTCAATCATTAATGTGTTTTCAAAGATTTCTGAAGTCACCGACATGCTCTGCTGACCTGACCCTTTGTGTTACCATCCCCTTTTGCATGTCTTTCTTTCCAGGAACATGGGAGATGTGGAGTGGAGTCACTATTTTGTCAGGCTGGCCCCAGAAAGGGGACCTAAGGAAACCTGAAAACTTCAGTAAATCTGGGGAGGGGTGGGAAGGAAAGAGAAGAGCAGACTGTATAGAAGCAGTGTTTAAGATCTACTTATGCTTTCGGAATGGTTTGGAGGCTGGTGGTGGGAATTGCTGAGTGGGATGCTGGACTCGGCATGCAAAGTACACTAGACTGCAGTGACGTAGTGTAGTATAAGAGTAAAGTGTTGCCTAAAGCAGGTCTAAATCCTGATTTAAGAGGTGCCCAGTGGGGAGGTGGGGGGTGTCTGTTTGTTTTAATGACTCCTTTAAGCTGTAAGCATGATGTAAAAGGGTTGCACGAGTAATTGGAATCTAGCTTATATTGTAGATTTATAATCAACAAATGGCCAGAAAAAAATTGCATTGCAAATTGCAAATTAAATCTTGATGGCTAAAAGCCGCTGCTGCTGCCCTGCTTCCCATACTTTGTTTGCTTCTGTGTTCAACAAACCTTAAGTCCATTGCCCGGCAGGGCTAGTAATGACAAAGAAGTTAGACACTTGATATCAAAGGTTTACCCCAATAAATTAGGTTTGGGGTATTTAAAGTATTAAGTGCTTTATAGTCGCTTATGGAAGGTTTACCCCAACGTATTAGTTTTTGGGTATATTGAAAATATTAAGCACTTTATAGTTGGTTATGGATTTTCTTTTTCCCCCATTTATTTATTTTTAGGTAAAGTTTTCAAACCATCCCTCTCCAGTGGATCATAAACTTATCTCTGCATGAATTTCATCCTGAGGCTTCATATTGTTTCATCAATTTCTTGAACAAAACGGTTGTTACCAAGGAAAGCACATCTATTTTTTCCTATTTTTATCCATCCCAGTTACAAAGAGTCAAGCCAGAACCTTTACTTACTCGATATCAATGCTATTAAGTACATAAAGGTAAATACAGTAAGCAGCGAGAGTTTTGTAGTCTCCAACTGTGAATCCATGACGCCTTCCCAAATTCAATCATTCTAACTGTATGCCAGAGGGGGAGATTCCCCCCCTTCCCCTTTTTCTTTTTGAGGAAATGAATCTTTTGAAATGATTGTGATGAGGGTGCATGAGGAAGAACAGAGTTCAGCTGCCCTCCCTTGGGGTATATGTAGATAGACATCTAGCTGTGACAGCACACAGCACAAGATTTCCTGGGTATTTACATAGCTTCTTAGAGAGGTCTGGCAGCCTGATTTTTCTCTTTACGCCACAGCTGCTCATCTTATATGCATACCTGGAGTTGTCTGTGCTATATATCAGTCTCATTAATGACTGTGGAACATGCACACCCCTAGGTATTTTATTAAGTAGGCACATTGCACAGTATTCTAGTTTACTGCTTCTTGTTCCATCTGCAGAGGACAAAGTTAGAAGAGCTGTCTGCGCTTCAGTTGAAGGCATGACAATTACAAGTGTCAATATATCCAAGCTGGTTTAAAATTGTTCCTTTCAAAAAGTGGGAGAAGGGATAATGCAGCATATCCTGACTGACTATTTATGTGTCTGGAGATGCACCCCACTCCTGGACTGGTTCAGCATCTGAACTAGATGGTTCAAGGATGCTGGAGGGTCAGAGAACTGCCCAGATCTCACTGGTAATGCTGTCTCTGCAAGAATCGTTTCAGCAGGATAGCAGCAGTAAAACCAGGAAACATCAATTTTAGTTCCATAAAGCAGTGAGGTTGTACTCTGAATACATACACGGATTTCAGAAGATGCCTTTTTTAGTTATTTTTTCCTTTGAAAAATAAAAATACAATTGAAGAGTTTGAATTGAGCTGTGGATCAATTGTTCTGTGGAGAGAAATGTGTTCACACACAGAAGTTAATGAATAAATTAAGCTGTCTGCCATAGAAGTTGACCCTAATTAAGGTCAATGCTCCTTGATAAGTAATTAATCAGGAATCCTTATTATAGTGTAGTCTCTCTGTTAGCCATAAACCCAGCATTATTTTATTTTTATGGTTAGAGTAAGTCTCTTAATTGATAGTGTTCTGCAGGAGGCAAACATCCATCAGCACTGAAACTGATACACTGGAGACATTTTAAATTAGAACAGCATTAGTTAAATTAGTCAAAGAACAGAACTGCAAAGCTCAAGAATATACATCTTCTGCAAACCTCCCCCTTCTGTAATTTGTTGCTTCTAAAGGAAAAAAGTGTGTCACCTGTCTTTGCCTTGAGGTGACTGCAGATGTTATTATTTATATTATCATTCCTATAGAATCCTGGGTTGTCCTACTCTGTTCGTCATCTTAGGACCTGAACACCTTTTGCTAAGCAGTAGTGGCAAATATTCATTAGATTGGTTTGTATTTTTATCCCTCTATACGGAATGTGTGCAGTAGGATATTCTCTCTCAGTCATTCACATATGTATGCATACATAAAGCATAAAAATATACAGAAGTATAAAATATAAAGATATACAAGCATAGATACACAAGCATGCACACACAAAGGCATCTGCATACATGTATAGATCATGATGTGTTTATATTAGTGAAAGAAAGTAGAAAAGGCTTTGATTGGCAGTACTTGTCTGTCTGCTTAAGTTTAGTTACTGAGTGTGGGATGCAGCACAGAAAATAATTATTATCTAGGAGGCAAAGTAAATCCTCCAGTAATATAAAGAGCAGAGCTTAGTGGAAGAGCGGCTCCAGTGGATTCCTTGTTTGTGGAACGTTCTGTACGCTGGAGTTTGTGGAGTTTCTTCACAGCAGGATGGGCATAGTACTGGCATGATGCTCTGCCCGAGTGGTCCCCAGGATGTGCAGAGCTGAAAGTGGAAATGGGAGAATGCTTATTGGGGAGATCTGTCAATCACAAATGCCCTTTGCAATGGTGAACGAGCCAAGAAATCTGTTAGCAACTGCACAGGCAAAACAGAAGTGGCAAAAAGCTAGCTTCACTGCAGGGGAAGAAATTGGTGCGTGATGTCCTCTAATGATACTGCTCCTTAACAAGACTATTTGTGGGCAAAGAACAATATGGAAAAATAAGGAGATGAAAAAGAAACAGGGTTTGCTTTTTATAGCCCTAAATTTAGTGCAGAAGGATGTCTGAAAGGCTGTATATGTAGACAGCCATGCCCACACACCTACTTTGCCCGATGCAATGCTAGTCATTTTGAGTCTAATGCTCTTGAATAAATTGCTCAAGAGTGGTTAGTTCACCCATGTGGAAACCTCACCTCTGTGATGCTAGCAAAGTCAGCAAGGTGCTGGGTTATCTGTTGCAGAGCACAGGGCATTTCAGACATGAGCTACCCAGAAGGCCATTCATGATGCAGAGTTTTTCCCCTGCTACTTTTCTAGGAAGTGCCAAGAGTGGAACTTGATGCAATAGGTCCCTGAATCCCCTCCCATTGACTCTGTGCTGCTGCTTTTTTTTCCTTTCAGAAATGCCCATTCTCTTCCCTGACATCCTGCTGTTATTTGCCAAGGCTTATCTGACCAAATAGCAGCAAAGCTATTCACAGCCTTCAGTAATCAAAGATTTGTATGTCACAAGTCATAGACAGGGTTGCATTTTGGAGTGGCTGAGCTACAGGGAGGGGATGTATTTGTAGAGTAGCTGTTTATAGTGAGGGTCTTCAGGTGTGTGGAATCCTGTCCGTTCCCCTTTTCTTCTTTCCTTTTAAGACAGTCCCTCACACTAAATCTGTAGAAGTGTGAAAATTAAAACAGAAATCTGGTTTTCTTCTAAGCTTTTTGCAGGAAAAGCTTGATCTTAATAAAGCCAGAATTTTAATAAAAATACTGCAAGTGCATCATTTGCACCTGCTGTCAGTCAAATATTTTATCAGCGCATCTCTTCCTCACTGAGACATGTGAGAATAGTGGTAAGAGGCAGAAGCTCTGAAAAAGTGACAAGTAAGTCTAATGAGAGATGCCCTGGTTTTACCATGACACTGTTTCTAAAGCAGCCTTGTCTTCAGTGGAATTACTTCTGACTTTTAATTTGCAGAGGTAAATATTTGCCAAGTATGTAAAAAAGCACAGAAGAAAGTAGATGCACTAAGGGCAGAAATCAGGAGTACACTATAAGTGAGGTAAGAGTAATGCCTAAAAAAGTTGACTGTTGATTGCCTAACAGACCCCTTTTGGAAAGTGGTAATTTCCAACAGTAGTAAAAGTCTATTCTAAAGTAAAGTAAGAAGTGAAGAATATGTAACTAAAAGGATGACTCTGTAGATAAGGTCCTCAGTGACATGGTTTAGTGGTGGTCTTGGCAGTCCTGGCATAATGGTTGGACTTGATGATCTTGAAGGTCTTTTCCAACCTAGTTGATTTTATGATTGATTCTATGACATTGTTCCACTCCCTTGTGCAGTTTGATGATAATGATGCATTTTGCAGTTTTGGCTGTTAACGGCTGTTGCACTACATGTTGTAAAGCAAGTATTTATATTTACTGTTAAGGATTTTTTAAATACCATTGTGTTCATGAACACAAGTAATATATTTGGACGTCGTTCAAGCCTGATGCTGATCATTCCAGGGAAGACAACAACATTCATGACTGTTCCCTGCTTTGCGGAGACATTCGGAGCCTGACAATACGGAGCTCTGTTATATGCAAAGCTCCCTTGCTGTGGCTTAAATTCTGTTTTGATTTTGGCTGATTTGCTTGGGGTTAGCCTTTTCAAATATCTGGCAGGTTTCTTCTAAATACAACTAACTTTATTTGCAAGCTTCCTGCCTTTTAACAATTGTATTGTTGCAGATGCTTGTGCTATTTTGCAGTGCTTCCTTCAGAGTTTTCTTCCTTGTAGAAGCTGTTTAGGAACACTAATGATTTCCTGTACGCAGCCCTTTTATTACTTTGTGGTACTTCTCTTCCACAGGGTGGATTTTGCTTTGTTTTGGTTTGGTTTTTAAGATGCCAAAGCAATGTCATTCAAACCTTGGGGGCTGTTAGCAGCAGTAACAGAGGAGAACGTAGAGGTAGCAATCAGATTTTGCTTTCCCCTTCCAGCTACCCATTGGATTTCACAGTCCAGTCAACTAACACTGTTTGATCACTTCATGTGCTACATGTATTCAGCGTTAAGGATTTTCTACATGCTCTTCAGCACTAAGTGATCAAAAGAAGTGAGATCCTCTGTTGTGGCACTGATAATAGGCTACTCTGCACTGCGTATCTCAGCACAGCACGCAGGGAAATTGTCAAATTGCTTCTGATTCTGAAAGATCTTCAAGGGGAAGAAAGGTAAGATAAAGGAAACTACAACCATTGAGGAAAATATACATGGTATTAAAGCTTGCCATAGGATGACTCTACACTTGATAAGGGGAAGAGCTGGCAACAGAACTTGCCTTTCTGCAGGGAGCCCAAGCCCAGCCTGTGGTATATTGTAGCTCTGCTGTCTGGTAATAGCATAGCTATGTTTTCTTGTGCGAGGTCTTTTCACTTCAGTTGTACGTTCATCTCATGGAACAGTCTGCAAAGTCTGCATTTAAGCAGTGTTTAAAAAGTACTTTTTCAAGTGTTCGTGATAGGCATCTGGAAATATTCAAGATTATAAAGGAAGCTGATCGAAGGCGTGAATGGCATGTAGGTGTTCAGTTTTCATTAAAGCTCAATAGGAGCTGGGTGTCTAATACCATTGTTGGTTTTTAATAATTCCCTACAGGTTTTTAATATGAAAAGTCCTTTGACCCAGATTCTCAAAAATTTATTACTTGTGTTTTCATGAGCATGTGTTGATCATATGGCTATTAATCATTTGGCACGAATGCCTGCTTGGGAATTTGCTGATTCTTTGTTTCTGGTCTCAGTTATACTTCCTACTGACTCTGACTGGATTTGTTTTAGACACACACAAATTATCAGAAGAGTTCTGTGAAGCCTTTCTAAACACAGAAATCAATACCCTTAAACCAGCACAATTTCCAGTGTGGATTAGGTTGTACTGATACCAAGGTGCTACTTGTTTGGGTTTTTTCCCTAGGAGTAGCTTTATATCTCTGGATGACTGTATTTAGTCCCAGGAACTCTATTTTAATCATCTTTGTGTAAAAACACTATAAAAAAGTGGAAATGGAGCCTAATTTTCAAATCTCACTATGCTTATCTGGAAACATATGTTGATGTGTGTGTGGGAAGGAGCAGTGTTTGCCATTTTTTGGGTAGCTGAAGCTCCCAATGAGTATGCTGTTTCTTAGGCTGGGAATCCTGTATTTCAGGTACACAGCTCAGGGGTGTCTGCCTATGTGGAAAATAACTGTGCAAGAGCAAAGTCAAGGCATGTGAGTTACTTTGGCCAGTAGTGAAAAGACTTTCTGTTCCTTCAAGTTAGGCCCTGTTTGGTATTAAGAGCACCTGTATCTTCTTCCCACAACTGGGAACCTTTGGTGAAACGCTAGCAAGGGCAAGATATTCCTGTGCAACATGCTGTTTTGACAGAAGGTACCACGTTAAGGGCTGACTACTTGAATTGTTCTTTACTGCATATTTTCTTGGAAAAATTTAATTTTGTGTACTGTAGTAATGATGCTGAGTGGATAATAAGATGCAGTGTGCTGCTGCTGCGGGCATGCACCATATGTCTTCCACAACTATTGTATTTTAGGGCGCTGGTTGTTAGGGTAATTGTATCATCTCAGGAATTCATCATCAGAGTAACTTGAAATAATGCAGCTATGATATATAGCAGTGAGAATTCCGGTGTTTAAAACTCAACAGGAAAACTGCAGTTTGACAACCAAAGTGTCAGAATTATAGATTTAGAAATATTTTTACGTTTTCTGCTTGCTGAGCTTTATGTATAAATCAAATTGCTATAACAGCACTTAAAGCAGACTGTGAGGACAATTATTTTAAAGCAGAATGTGATACAAGTCATTGTTTCATAGCAGTGAAGAGCAGTTACTTCTTCCTACCCTGAAACACTGGGACAGTGAAGGCTTCTGTGATACCTTCTTTACAGGCTTTTTGTTCTGTGGTTGCATATATGGCATTTCATGGCATAAAAGATTGTGTTAAGTCATGTGTCCTTCTTCCACTTAGTGAGCTCCTTAGGTGGCTTTTATTTGCAGGTATGCCTCAGTTGTAAATTAGTGTGATGCTGGGCCCGTATTTCACTTCCCTCTTTCAAGGGTCATTGGTTTAAGGCTGGAAGCTGCTTAATTTTTATAAAGCAGCATTTAAGAGTGCGGTAGCTCTGGTAGCATCTGTATGTATTTGCATCCGTAATATTGTTATAGTGACAGTGCTATTTCTTATATGTCAACCGGGGGCATCTGGTGAACAATGAGTTTTTATTATTTCTATATTGATTTAGAAAATCTAGAGAACTTAATGGCATGAAACTGGGGTCATTTAAAGGTTTATGAAATGATCTTACAGTGCTTCTGAGTAACACGCGAGAGCAAAATAGGTTGCAAATTCTCTCTCCATCTCTCTAATAAATTCCATGAAACGACTGATTAAGGATCCCAAAATGAGGGGAGGAAAGAAAAGGGTTGTTGCTGCATATTTATGATTACAGATCTGTTTTTCAAGTGCCTAGTACTGTCTCTGGGAAGGGTCTTGGTGTAGATGAGAAAGGTGTGCTTGGGTTTGCACTTGGGAGGGCATGCACAGATGCTACATGAAATACAGGTATCATCTGTGGCTCTGCAGATGACATTTTTCCTCTTTGAATAGTATGAATAGTGGCTTAGTGTAGTGTTAGGCAGGATTCTGTTGCCAGGATTGCATTTTGAATTAGCGTGGGCAAATGAGTACCACAGACCTGACTGCACTTCTCGCAAGAATCCAAGGGTCACGCTTGGATTCCAGCCACCACTCAAGCCAAGTAATTATATCCTTTAAGTCACGAAAAAACTTCCTGAATACAAGCATGTTGTGTAGTGTAGGCTCAAAAAGAGTAGTCAGCTGTAGATAAAGTCTTACACAGCACTTTGGAAATGGCAGTTCATCCCTGTGGTCCCACTATCTTGGGGATCAGGAAGCTGTCAAGTAAAAGAGAAGAAATCTTTCTGTAAGCAGGTCCGGTGATGGAGAAGCAGTCAAAATTGCTGGGAGACTGGCTTGAGAGGAGGGCCACTTTGCTGTGTGTTACTCAGATTTGATATGAGGGTCATGAAATCAGCATCCCTTACCCAGAGTATTACAACATCAGCTGAAAAAAATCAAGCATTTAGTTTGAAATCAGGATTTAACATGATGTTTAGTTCTTTCCATTAGCCTGCCAATGCAGTAGCCTGCAAGGATTAGGGTTTTAAGCTTTTCTATACAATTATCAGAACTAGGAGCTTGGTTTAAAATGAAAAGTGGGGTTTTGTGAAAAGAGAAAAGTAAGGGCTATTAACTGACAGAGAGGAGATTTAGATTAGATGTAAGGAAGAAGTTCTTCCCTTTGAGAGTGTTGAGGCCTTGGCACAGGTTGCCCAGAGAAGCTGTGGCTGCCCCATCCCTGGCAGTGCTCAAGGCCAGGTTGGATGGGGATTGGAGCAAACTGGTCTAGCGGAAGGTGTCCATGCCCATGGCAGGGGGTTGGAACTGAATGAACTTTAAGGTCCCTTCCATCCCAAACGAGTCTGTGATAGGATGATTTTTCTCATAACCTAAGGCCTACAGAGCTGTGGATTTAAGAAATAAGCTAGTATCAGGAAAGTTGCAAATAAATGGTGAGAACTGGCAAGAAGAAACATTGGGAATAGTTCAGTCTCTTCACTTGGCAACCAGGAAAGGGAGAAGTTTGTTTCATTGTGCTTTTGTTGGTTTGTTTTGGGTTTTTTTTCCTTCTGTACAGTAGGTACGTATTTCCAGCTTTAGGGAAAAAAAAAGAGAAACCAGAAAGTTCCAAGCTTATCACATGCCAGTCTATCAAAGACTGAATAACAGGTGGATGCACTATCAGATGTCAGTAAAACTTCTGCTTCCTTGCTGAAGTGCCTACCTATGACTGATAACTGCCTGCTGGAGCTCCAGTTGAGTTTTCAAGCCCCTCCTACGTTTTCTACAGTGTGTCAAGCACTGATACACTGAAAGCTATAATCCATCCCTGAAAATGATTACCTGTCTGAATTCATAAAGGGACACAAAACCTGTCTATAAGTACTTAAGATGAGGGATAACAGGATAATGCCTGTTTCTATGGTGTGTTGTCCTGCACCTAACTAAAAAGCAGAAAGGTTTGATTTCTGTTGGTAAATATTAGGTTGAATATTTCATCACTTCTCGTAGAGAAATGCAGTAACAAAGAATTAAAAACATCATCTGTGATGTTAGATTAATGATGTAAAGCCTGAAAGTATGAATTTTCATGAATTTTCATACTTTCAAAGCATGAAAGTATGAAAAACCCATATCCAGAAAGTCAGGTTCTTTCACTGGGGTAGAAAAGATGTATTGATTCAAAGAACTCTTCCCAGATGTTTTGTATTTTCTTTGTCTTTCACACACACTTCCTCTGGAAGATATTAAATGGTAGTAATATATATTGATGGATTATTAGACTAAAATATACATAGTTAATTAATCTTGGAGTTCAAATATATCCTCTGTCATTATGTATCCCTCCCCTCACTTCCTGAAGCAAACAGTACTATTTTTACATACGCGTTTCCTTACAGGATTCAGAAAACCATTAATTATTTCAATTATTTTACATACATTCCTATAATATACAGCTTGGGCCTTTAGTTTTTGAGTGAAAATTATGTCACTTAAGAAAACTCAAGAAACTTATTCTTGAGTAAAATCAAAGTAAACCTTCAGTTAGTTCTAAGACTTTGTTATCACATCCACCAGAAAGTTGTACCTCAGGGACTGGTGCTATAAGATGCAAGCTGGCACACTCAAATTGTTTTTCCTCTATTTGTTGACCTCTGGGAATCATGGTATTATTACTTTTCGTTGGAAGTGGTTAAAGGTTGTAGGTATTATGAGCTGAAGTTGTCTGTGGTCTCTTCTAAAACTACTGTTGTGCCAAATCTGCGCAGGCTCATGTTTGACTGATTCCAGAATTATTACTACAGAGAGCTGTAAAACGTTCCTGATGCTATAGGAAATATCGTTATTCTGGAGATATATATATATATTTTATACCAGCATAGGGTTTACTGCATTTGGAGTTGGCAAACCGGTAGCACTGAACTAGGATCCAACAGGGAACAAATTGCACTGTCAGCTGCTGGCTTGATTTGCATTTCACATTTCTTGCTTGGTTCTTGGGTTCATCAGCATTCTTGGTGCTTCATCAGATGCCCATTAAAGCCAAGGTATTTAGAGCACACGATTCATAAGATGTGCTTGAAAATGTTTCAGTGGAGTTGCTAGATTACAATAGTATCTGCAAGTACTTTGGAAGACAAAATGTTGTGAAATTATTGGTATATACATACATGCATGTACACACACATCTCTGCTGTCTGAGCAGTCAAAACTCCAGTTCCTTCAGAGCACATTAGGCATAATTGGAGCTAAACACAGAATCACAGACTGTTTTGGGTTGGAAGGGACCTTAAAGCTTATCCAGTTCCAACTCTAGTGAAAGGGACACCTTCTACTAGACCAGGTTGCTCCAAGCCCTGACCAGTGTGGCCTTGAACACTGCCAGAGATGGGGCAGCCACAGCTTCTCTGGGCAACCTGTGCCAGGGCTTCACCACCCTCATAGGGAAGAATTGCTTCCTAATGTCTCATCTCAGTCTCCCCTCTGTTAGGTTAAAGGCACTCTCCATGTCCTACCCTAAAGACTATTGTCAGAATTCCCTCTCTAGATCTCTTGTTGGCCCCTTTAGGCACTGGAGGCTGCTCTAAGGTCCCCCTGGAGCCTTCTCTTCTTCAGGCTGAAGAAGCCCAGCTCTCTTAGCCTGTCTCCAGAGCAGATGCTCCAACCCTCAGAGCATCTTCATGGCCTCCTCTGGGCTTGCTCCAACAGCTCCACATCCCTCTTGTGTTGTTGCCCGCAGAGCTGGACCCAGGACTGCAGCGGGGGGGTCTTACCAGAGCAGACAAGAGGGGGAGAATTCCCTCCCTCGACCTGCTGGTCACGCCGCTGGGGATGCAGCCCCGGACATGGTTGGTGTATAAAAGCATATATATTAAAAAAAACATGTATTATGTAAAAAACATGTATAAAAACATGTGTATTTCATGGTTTTATCCAACTGCTTGGAAGCCATTCACACACCCTGTGAGCTTGGACTCCTACAAGTGGCTGGATAGCAGAGGTTAAACTGTAGGCAAAGCCTTCATTTCATGTTGCAGTATGTGTGATTGTACTTCAGGTAAATGAGCTTCTTTGTCTATGTGGGTACACTGGCCT
The DNA here is from genome assembly GCA_026283785.1 of Coracopsis vasa. Taxonomy (NCBI): domain Eukaryota; kingdom Metazoa; phylum Chordata; class Aves; order Psittaciformes; family Psittacidae; genus Coracopsis; species Coracopsis vasa. The sequence goes on from JANHGB010041931.1 coordinate 67,178, forward strand.
CAGAAACAGGAGAGCTACATGGCCAAAGCACCTCCAAACCAAAAGTTTAGCTTTTCTGAAGAGCTGATGGTTGGGGTTCAAAGTGTCATTTAAGTGAATTGGAGGCCCCTGCGCTGCTTTGTGCTAGGAAGTAGTGATGATGATGATGTGATGGTTGGAGCAGTATTCATAGCACCTTCTGGTTTGAAGTTCAAAATAATTTGCAGACACAGAGAACAACATTTACACTACTTCTTGAGGTGCTTCACTCTTCTGAAGGTGTGTCCTTTCTTCTGGCCACTCTTGGAAATAATATAGGAGGGTCTCCAATCTCCTACATGTCTCCACTCTGTTACTGTGGCCTTCCCAGTTCAGCTTAGATAAAGGCACAGCAGGGAAAGGAATTTATTTCATTGCTATGTTCTCTCACAACTGCGTGACACTGAAGGAAAATAAAACAGAGGCTAAGAACCATAAACATTGTGTTGGACCTCGATGGGCCTTGTGTACAGAGCTGATTTTATCAGGGGAGCTCTTAAATGGTCATTTTTGCTAGTGGGCAAACATAACCTCTTAGAATTATGAGCCTGAAATGCTGTGCTATTTCAGGTCACTGGCAAGGATATAACATCATTCAAAAGTAATGTTGACTTACTGCAGTACTTATTAATGCACAGATATTCCTAGAGTGCCCATGATGAGGGTGATGAAGAGGTAATCGCTCATTCAGCATATGTCTGAGGCTGTTTCTGATAGGAATAAGATTATTATGAATGAAAAAGTGATAAAGGAAAAGTTATACTATTGCACTATGCAACTGAGGCTGGCAAAGTGGAAAGAGTAATTTAGTATGCTTAAGTTTTATCAGTCTCTTCCCTCTTTGTACTGCCATGATCCACAAAAACTGCATGTGAATTGGTCTTCGCCAATTGCAAAGAAAAATTATGGGACTTCTGTTATCTTGCAGTGAAGGAGGAGTACGGTGAGTCAAACTACTGCAAGATTATGCAAGGACTTAAAAGAAAAACACTATCTGCATACCGAAGTGCTTACTGCAGCTAAGCTGATTGTGACTGTCAGGTCTTTGCATCATACATTTCTTTGCAGAGAGGGTGCTCAGGCACTGGAACAGGCTTCCCAGGAAGGTGGTGGAATCACCATCCCTGGAAGTGTTCAAAAACTGTGTAGACGAGGCCCTTCATGGCATGGTTTAGTGGTTGCCTTGGCAGTGCTGGGGAACGGTTGGACTTGATGATCTTAAAGGTCAACCTAGTTGATTCCATGATACTATGATTCTATGATTTTGTGGTTCTAAAGGGCTGTGCATAATGGGGTTGTAGTCCATAGCATGTTTAGCATGATGTTCAGAAGTTAAATATGGAGGTAATCATAAGGAAGACATGAACTTAAAACACAGATTTGCTTCTTTGTTTTACGGGAGGTTGTATAAACGCCCACAGGTGTTGAAGAAGTGTGAAAAAATGAAATGGATCCTTTAAAAATGGAGTTTCACATGTTCTCAGCTACACAAATGTATTGGAAATAGGCTCCCTAAAAATCACTATAGTATGTTATCAACTACGAGGGTGAAAATCTTTGCTACTGAAGCTGCATGCTTGGTGTCTGTGCACAGTACTTCTGTACAAATGTAGGGAACTTGGGGAAGCTTGCTTTTTTCATTAAATTATATATATATATCAAATAAGGCTAAAGCTCTGCCTTCAGGGCTGTGAAGGATGCATTTTACTTGCCAATACCTGGCCATTTACAAGTGGTAACTTGGTAAATGATTGCAGCTCTACATCCTCTTATTTTGGAAAAGCTGCTGGTATATTTGCCTTTTATGCTGCTTGTCCTTTGCACTCAGAGGTGTTTTTCCTTTCCGTGTAATTTTTTGATCTAAAATAATATATGTATATACATATATATAGCAAATAGGAAAGCAGGTATGTAAAGTGAAGGTTATGAATAGTATAATTATGAATCACCGTAAAATTAGGCAGCTTTTTTTAATCCACAAAGCCTTTGATTTCTTGAAAGTACTGTGAAAAGGCACATACGCCATTATCATTACGTGCTGGTTTTCTGCATTTCATAAATTAGTAAAGGAGGAGATTGCTTTAGAGCCGGGCCAATGTTATATTTCTTTGTACACGTTTCTCTATGAAGAGAGTAAGCTGTGAATGAAGCAGGTGATGCAAATAAGCCACTGCATCCATGAGAGAAAATGGGTGAAATCTATTCTGATTCATAGTTGAACCAGTTGGAATAAAACAGAGCTAGAGTTTCTGTCACAGGATAACTGGGAGATAACTCCCATGAGAGCCAAAAGGTGAGCATGTGCTGGATGAGGTGGATCCCTTCTTGACACCTTCTAGTCATGGAAAAGTAGGACCTGCAAATAGAGAAACGTTAGAATAATCCTCATGGAAAACAGAGGAACGTTGAGAACATTATTTAAGCAACTGAGGAAATGAGAATTCTTCTCAGAGTATTTCATTTTGGAATGATCATAGCTGAAGAGGTGAGAGTGTCATGCCAAAACATTGAGGGTTTTCTCCAAAGGTGTTCAGCAGCTGCTCAGCTGTGTAAGTGGAATATGTAAGCACTGTTGGACAGTGAAGTCAGGTATTTAAGCAGAGAATAAAATAAAGTGGAAGAACTCCTGACTTCTTCACTTGGGAGACTTCCAGAGATGAGGAGGTGCAGGGTGCACTTACTACAGGGAACGGTGCCAGGGTGGACGGAGAAAGAGGGAGCAGACACAAAGGCTGTGCAGTAGAGGTGAGCTCAGTTGTGGGAGGATGGCCGTGAATGACCAGCTTGTACAAACTAAAACATTTCATTGTGTTTCAGCTGGTTGTGTAAAACCTTTAAGAAGCATTTTAACGTTTAAGAAGGATGTACCAGCACCAATGAGACGAAATTCCACACAGAACTGCCACTTACTATGCACAAGCCCCTAATCTCATATTGTGCAGTGCTTTTTCTTCTTTTTTCCGTTTTTTTCCTCTCTTTTCCATTTAATAAATATCCATATTCAGGAGTAGAATTGATTTTGTAGGAGGGGAATAAGATTACAAAGCCCTTAAGTTACAATTGTAATCGACGTGAAAGACTTCGATGAAACTCGACTGTGGGGACTGCCGGTAGTCAGGGCCGGAGGTGGGGGGAGCGGCAGGCAGGGCACGCGTCGTTCCCGCCAGCGGGGGCGCGCCTCAGGGACTGCAGTCGCCGGCAGGGGGAGAGGTTGACCCTGAGGGGCGGCCATGAAGGGAGGTCGTGAGGGGAGAGCAGGGGCTGCCGTGGGATGTGAGGGGTGGGTAGCCATGAGGGGAGATCTTCAGGGGAGATGGGTGCTGGCCATGAGGGGAGAGGCAGCAGCTGTACAGTGTGGGCCACTATGGAGGGGGGAAGATGAGGGGTGGCTGTGAGTGGAGATCATGAGGGGAGATCAGTTTGCCCTCAGTGACATGGTTTAGTGGTGGTCTTGGCAGTCCTGGGGTAACAGATGTTAAAGGTTTTTTCCAACGTAGTTGATTCTGTGATTCTATGAAAATGTCCCATTAGAGTGAACATCTCAATAATTAAAAGGCAATAAAAATTAAAATAAGCCAATGTCACCATCATCTGGAAAAACTACAGCCTTGGTCCTGAGTATAAATGTGTGTGGGAAGTCCCGTTAGCCCTGGCTGCACTCAGGTACAGGGGTGTACAGGCAGAGCCCAGCAAATAAATGAGTGTCTCAGTCTGTAGTGATCTCTTCATTAAAAGAAGGTTTCCCCCTTTGTTATCACTTGTGAAGACTGAATATAAATGAGTCTTGGAGACAGGAGAAGCAGGGCTTCTGTAACCAGAAAATCCTCACACCTCTTCCAGGTGACACTGCAAGGCTTTCCATTTTGAAAGCCCAAAAGGAAAAATAGTGTTTAATCCTCACGGAGGAGAGAAAGGGGACAGGGAAAGAAAACCTCTATTTTCTTCCTCCCCCCTGACCCCCATTTTGGTCTGACTCTCTTGGAAAAAAGGAGAGCTCCATTTGGTGAAATAACTCATTTGGAATATCAATTCTCCATCAAAGAGACGTCTCAGACGTACTGAGCTGTCAGGAGGCTTGTCACTGCCACATGCAAGCCTTCAGAAGTTACCCCTGAGGAGGGAAGATGTTAGAAGTCTTACACACACTGTCTCCATTTCTTGCTAAAACAACTCTTAATTAGTTCTTCTTTTTCTTCTTCCTCTTTTTTTCCTTTAAATATGCAGCACCAGGGAAAAATTGGAGTTAAATTTAATGTTGGAACTGATGACATCTCAATTGAAGAGATCAACGCTATCATTAATGATGGAAAATACCATGTGGTACGGTTCACAAGAAGTGGTGGCAATGCCACATTACAGGTGGACAACTGGCCAGTTATCGAACGTTACCCAGCAGGTAAGGGCTTACACAGACGCTTGTGAGTAAGAGGGTGGGGGATGCCTGCTCATTTTGCTTCTCTTCTAGTACGTCAGCTCCTTCACAATTTCTTGCTAGCTAATTAAGTAGTTAGAGTCCTGAACAGTATGCAGTTTATGATGATGCCATTTCCTAAGTGAGTTTAAAAGCACAGATTCAGGTTATTACTGGAAGTGGAAAAATACAGTTATCAAGGCGTGAAATAGTGGTTGTGTTTCTTGTTTCATTTGTTTTTATTGGACGATTGTTGTAGCGGGTAAAAAAAGGCTTTGACAAAAGCTACACAGTAAAGTGACTCCCAAATCAATCTCCAAGTGATGGGGATTTTACTGAATTTCCTGAGGAAAAGGTTGTCTGTGTTCTTTTAATTACAAGTTGATATTAAAGCAGTCTGAAACTTGTGAATTTAGCAGAAGTGTTCCAGCAGGCATAACCATCCCTGGAGACATTCAAGGCCAGGCTGGATGTGATTCTGGGCAACCTGATCTAGTTGGAGATGTCCCTACTTATTGCAGAGGGTTGGGCTTGATGACCTTTGAAGGTCCCTTCCAACCCAAACTGTTCTATGGTTCTATAACCAAAAGATGTATCAGTTATCAATTGTATGGCCAACCAAATTTCACTTAAAACGCAAACTACAGGGTATTACTTATGTAAGTGATGCTGGTTACTTGAATAGCACCACTCATGTGAATGCAGAGTTGCCTTGTTTGGACCCATATTTACATCTATGCAAATGCCATGCACTGAAGACTACTGTGTTACTAATTTTATTGATTTTTAAAGGCAACAGGTTTTTCAGACATGCAGTGCCTTTCTTATTGAATAATACTACTGAGCCATTAATGGTAACTTACAAATCCGCGTGTTCTCTGTTAACAGTTGGTATGTGTTTTTATGTGAGTAAACAAAAGGCAGCAAATCCAGAGATGTAAGTAAAAGATACTCTGATTTGCATATTTTGCTACTACATAAATGACAGCTCTGATTTATCCAAGTAGAAGATTCTTCATTTTGGGACTGGGGTGATACAGGAGGGTATTTTTATATATATAGATATAATATTTATATTATAATACATATATTTATATATAATAAGGAATACATAAGCCATTCCTTGTACTGATTATTAGTATTTAGTTGGGTCTTGGGTTTTTTGGGGGGGAGGTTGAGTTGTAGTCCAGCTGTTCACCCGACTTTTTAAAAAATAAAAATAATTATAAAGAAAATCCGTAGGTGAAATATAATGCTTCAGATAATTTCTTGGAGATAATTTAGAATTTAAAATACAAATGAAAGTATGCATCATAAATGAAATTCTATATAGCAGGAGTTGTTAAAAAATCCCACCTGTGTGCTAATGTGTTATGAATGACTGACAGTTCTGACAATTAGAAACAATTACTGTCTTTAATTTAGAAGCATTTCTGAGAGGGGATAAACTCTTGAAGGAAAGAGGGATACTGAATGAAATACGTCCTGTGATCTTGCAGATATTCCTGTTTGCCACATGTTCCCCTTATGTTCTAACTTTTGCAGTGTTTGGTAAATGGTAGCTGAAATAAGATGGTAGAAGCTAGGGAGATGTGTGTCTTAGTTTGTGCTCAAGACCTATGTATCAGAAAGGAAAAAATAAGCTTTTGGGTGTTTTTTTTGTTGTTTATCTAAATGATGAGCATGAAAATATTTTTCTTTTTCATTTCTGTTCTGTTTCTTCCTGAAAATACCAAGTGGCTACAACAAGGACAAACTGCAGCTGAGTTCTGAAGATAGTGGCATACAGAATTTGTTTATACTGAGCATAGATCAGTTCAGGAAATAGAATGATTTCCCTGAGATGGGATTAGTGGAGGGGATGTTTTCTTCGAAAAAGCAAAACACCACATTAGAGCTTTTTGAGCTTCCTTTAGCAATCTATGCACAAGCTGCATTTCAAGGCATTTTCAGTGGCTTTATCAGTCAGTGTACAGAATGCCTTCATTTGCTTCATTGCTGGATGTTCCAAGACTGCTGTTGGCCTTTAATTTTCTTTGCCCTTCCCGTAGTAATGTTTTATGGCTCTTGTATAGCATTGCTTTTGAAATCCAACCTACCCCTTTTCTCCTTCTGTCTCTTTCCCTTCCCAACATGAGAGCACTCAGCCATACCTTTTTTTATGATTCCATGTTACTCCGTCAGGTTTGGCACTCTTCATTTAAACCCTTTTTAAACACGACTTTACACGCAGACTGGTATTGATGTACCTTTTGGAAAAGATGCAGGCTTGTCCTGAAGACAATGCTGCCTTTGAGCAAGGTTGATAGTGCTTTGAAGATATTAATAGCACCCTGTTCAAAGCTACCACTGTCATTCCTGTTCTAAAGGTGGTATTTCTAAAAGTGACATCTTAAGGATATCAAACGGCACAGTTTGGCCAGTGTTGCTGCATCCAATTTAGATGTGCTTCTGCTGTTTAGGGACCAGCAGTAGTACTTGGCATTACTGGGTAACCAGCTTACTTGCTCTTTGCTCATGTTCTGGATGGAGGATATGTTGCAGTTGTACACTATACACCAAAATGACTCTGTTTGCTTGAGTGAGACCTCATTGGCTTCCATTTCAGTGCTAGAAAGAATATTTTTTGCTTTCTGCCTGTTTTCTGTATAATTTCTTAATGTGCCTCTGCCATTGTACCTGAGCACAGACTTACCTCTCCTCCTCCTGGGGTTTTTTAATTAAGACAGATGAGATTAGCAGCTTCAGTAGTCAGTTTGCTATTCTTAAACATGCTGGATTTCCTTTTTTCAAAAGTAGAGTAATATAAAAAAACCCTCCCAGTTGGTTGTGTGAAGCATACCAGCTGATCAGTTCTTCTGTCTGTACAAGGAACAATTGTGCTCTGAATTACAGTTCTGGTTGGAGTGTCTGACTAAAAGACGTTGCTTCTTTGTGATCGGTATCTTAAAACAATGGGTGAAGATTTCTGAGAGGATTTTCTGGTCACAGGCTCAGGATTTCCAGGTTTCATTGCCTGTGTAGCCTTTATGTTGCCCCATCTGAATCCTGTAGGTAGGGGCACCTGAGGCCCAGTAACAGTCAGTGCTGTATCACTTGCTGGGAGGATGCTGTGGGCACCCCAGTTGATACTCAAAGCTGAGCACCTTTTGAAAAAGAGCTGTGGCCCTGATTGCCATAAGTCTGTGTGGGGTTTGTAGGGAGTCTGAACTCAGCCATGGGTCTCAGGAGCTGCTGAGAGTTCAATCTTCCTGCAAAGGGTTTTCTAGCTGTAGCACACATGATTCCCTAATACTGCTTTATGAGCAGTCAGAGAGGTAGACACCTTGCAGAAAGTATCAAATAGCAATGCTGCATAGGGTTTCCTTGTTTACTTTGTGTGTTTTATTCTAGAGTTTCATAAAATGCAGAAATGACCCTGGAAGATTAGTAGGATCTAGCATATTTCTCTTGTACATCATTCTCCATCCCACTAGGCTTGAGTGTCACGTTTTCTCTGTGCCAATGCACCTTCAGTTTGTAGCTGAGTAGATATGAAAGGAGAGATTTGTAAAAGGAAAAGAGGTGGGAGTGGCCAGTGGTAGAGGGTGATCATCCTTGTGAAGGTGGCTGGTTGGTTTTTGGAGTATTTTTGGGGGAAATATGTGTTAGTCCTTAGACAAATGCAAAGATTTTGCTGTCCTGAAGTAGCTGGATGATTTTCAGAGACAAGAGGTTTAGCTTTAGTTTTGTATGTTCTTCCAGACTCCCTTCAGAGTCTTTCATTTTTACTCTGAAGTTTCTGTCTTGCCATTTCTCTGAGTGCATTGCTAGAACTGTGAGGATGCACTCTTCAGTTTCTGCCCTTTAGTAAATGTTTGTCCTGTTTTTCTCACTTCCTCATTGTGATTGAAAATGTTACATTGTAGGTTTTTGATAGCTAAGTTGCACAGTTCTGTACTGGATTTGTATATTCCACCTTTCATAACTAAATTCAGTGTTATGTCTCTACTAAATTGTTATCATCCTTCTGCACCTTCCCAAAGAACTTTAATATTTCACCTTGGTCTCTTTTTCAGATAGTGATTTCCCATTACCTTTCCTGTATGCAGCCTAATTTCTGATCATACTAACAGCGAACTGCTGGCTGCACACTCAGAGTTCCTAATCAATACACTAACCCCATTTTCCATGCAGATCATTTCTATTACTTCTGGGTCATCTTGTCTGCCTCACAACAGTTGTTGCTGCACCATAGTAGCAACTCCAGCTACTACTGTGAGCAGATTCCTGTTGTAACTTCAGTTAGATAGTAATTCCACACTGAAATGTAGATTTGCTAAGAATGCATTTCTGGTAGGAAACCAAAGGACTTGTTAATTTGGGTCAAATTGAATGGAAAATTATGGCCAAAAGAAAAAAGACAATAATAGTAAATAGGTTTTGGTAATGTCAGAATATTAATTTCAGTATTTTCTTAATAAAATGTTCTGACTCTTCATATCAAGATTGTCCAGTGTTTCTAGGGGGATCTGGGTAATCTGAGAACAAAGCATCTCATTTTATTTGAAATAACCTTTCCTTCCTTACCTGAAAGAAAATCTGTTTCAAATCAAATCAAGGGGAGTGGGAAGGGATATATTAAAAAAAACCCAAACCTAATCTTTCTCACAGCAGTGCTCATAACTGTATCTCTTTAACTGCTCATAACTGTATCTCTTTAACAAGAAAAATGATTTTCTCCGTTTTCTAATTTCCCTTCCTTATTAGTGAAGGGTATGCATTTTGCTAGCCTGGGAAAGTGTATCAGAGCAAGCTAGATGACTTTCTAAAGCGACAATAATCACCATTTATTGTGAAGGATTTTCAGAATCACTTTTCTGTGAATACCTCTATACTTTCTGCAGTCAAAGGGAGTTTTCCCAATGCTGATTCTCTCAAGAAACACGGTGCAACCAGTCATTTTACCAGTGGGAACCTGCTCTTCAGAACTTCCATCATAAATCAAACTGATGCAGAATTTGATTGGGTATAAGATGATCTCTTAGATATTGGCCAACTTGTCTATATTTTCAAAGCTGTTCAGACACTGGGAATGCTCAGTGGTTCCTGGGGCCCTGCAGCAGTCTAGAAGATAAAGTCTGATGTAGGCAGATATCTAAAATGAAGCCTTCCCTTGATCTCTGGTCAGCCTTAGAACAGCATAGCTTAGCGACAGCTGTCCACAGGTACCCCATGGGTCAGCAGATGTTGTCAGGAATGTGTCTGACAGACCTAGATCTGATAGCATAAGCATCTCACACATGTTGTTCACACAAAAGAGATTGTCCAAAACACTGCCAGACTAGTGGAACAGATGTATCTCTGTGACTGGGGAGTATAAATTATGATTGAGCATCCACACCAAAGAAGAACCTGTGTGAGAGTCCGTGTATGTTGGCAGAAGATCAAACTGCAGGCTGACATTATGGTTGGTGCCAAGTACCTCTGCAATATGGCAATTGGCAGCTGAAGCTTTTCGGACTTTCATATAATACAGAATAATTCTGCTCGGGGTTTTGGTTTTGATTTTTTTTTTTTCCTTTATCACATAAAGTTAAACCTCTAAGGGCACACATGTTGTTTCAGGGATTTTTTCTGGATCTGTGGGCTAAAGGTTGCTATTGCAGAATATCCAAGGGCTACGGGAAGGGGACATCTTATTTAAATGCTTCTCTTGATCCTGTATTTTGGAAAATAGACGAAGCTCATGCAATTCTTTTTGTGGGATACACCTGACTTTAAGATAAGTGCTAAAAGTCAACTATTACCGTGTTCCTATTTAGGATAAGTGCTGTCCATTTGGTTTGGTTTTGTGTGTTCAGACTGACCATAAAATTAACAGGAGACATTTGTGTCAGTAGATTTGTTTCCCTGGACAAGTAGTATTTTCCAAGCTATCCATGTAGTTGTCTAACTTGCATGCCATTGGCTTAGAAATACCTTCCAAATTCAGGCCCCCACAGCCATCAAAGATCTGTTTCTCAGTCATAAGCGTGGTGGCCAGGAGAGATCTCAAGCTCATTCCAAATACAGAATCATAGAATCACAGATCGGTTTCAATTGGAAGGGACCTTAAAGCTCACCCAGTTCCAACCCCCACCACAGGCAGGGATGCCTTCCACTGGACCAAGTTGTTCAAAGCCCTGTCCATACTTTTGAATATTCTGATAAAATGGGCAGACAGCCTGTTATCAGCACATCCGTGCAAAATCATAATGGTCAAGGTGAGTGAGGTAGAAACCTGACAAGGAAACGGTCACTCAGTATTTGCTTTGCCTTGTATTTGACATAGGGTAATATTTTAAACCCCCCCTGGTCACTGCTGTTAGGACATGGGACTTTTAAGGGTTTTTTCCATGCTGAAATAACATCAGCCTTCTGACTCCTCTATTTCTTTACTTGTCCAGGAACACATTGTCTTTACCTTTTTCCTCACATGGTTCCTTCTTTGGTTAAAAGAATACATCTTGGTGTTCTCTCATGTCCTTTGCTATAGTCAGAGTTTTGACACTTCTCTTCTACAGTCAGATCTGTCACTTTGGTAAGTCAGTCAGGGTGGACATAGATGATATGAAGAATGTTTTATTTTGATGAGCTGTGACGCTCACAAACTTGACTCAGTCTCTCATTCCTTGGTGGGAGCAATGCTCCGAAAGACAAAATAAAAACTACCTTTCTGCCCAGGAGGAAAGTGTAGTGGAAAAGACGTAAGTTTTTTTTCACAGCAAATAAACTTATGTGAAACAGATACTGCCCAATATCTGCTGGTTTATATGTCATTTTCCTGCTGTGAGAAACTAGCAGTGCCAATGAAACAAGGACATGTCATTATACTTTACATCCCTTGGAGATAAAAGTGTTTGTAAAGAGCAGGAGGACTTCTCAGGAACTCTCCATCTGGGAATATGTAGATGAATTATACAGTGCAAGTGAACATTTTAGATATGAATTTGTGCCATATGTATAAAATCAGGCTGTAGATATGGGCCTAAAATATTTAGTCCATGGAATGACTAAGCAGAGAAAGGGAAAAATATCAGCTAAGTCAGTAGTTCCTTGATTACTAAGTAACGTCTCATCCTCCCAGATTTGGAAAGCAAGCCTCATCAGTGTTCTTTATGGCCTTTCATGAGTCCGTGGAGTCATGTGTCCCTGGGGTTCTGTTTGTGGTAAGGTCTCTGTCTGGGAATGTCTGCTGGTAACTATTTTAGTTAAACTTACTCTGGTTTGATGGGACGTAATGGGGAATAAATATGAATGAGTTAACAGATTTTTTTTATTTGCACGAAGTCTTTGGCAAAGTTCCTTATGTGAAAATGTTCAGGAACAAATTACACAATCCTGGTGATAAAGGCAGAATTCTTTCATGGATGAGACTCTGTCTTAGGGAGAACAGAGGCATCGATTCCCACCTAATGAAAATCAGTGAATTAAATCCATTGATTTTCAATGGAAATATGATCATTTAAACCTTAAATTATATATTCATTTACATTGATTTAAAAAAAGAAGTTAGAAACCATACATACTGACTGTAGATTTCAAGATTACTGGAGGAGACAAGGATAACTGAATGAAGAATTAGAAGAACAATATATACTTTCTTTGACAGGCAATGAAAAAAAACAGAAGGAAAAAAAGGAAGGTATTTTAAAGCACAACCATTTAAAACCCCAGAATTTTTTCATTTCTAAAATTTAAAAAAGAAAAATCCAGTCTCTTATGTAATTTATTTGTAATTTATTTTTTTAGAGTAAGAGATTTTGTAAAATCTTCATTAACTTAAATAATATTTTGAGTAATCAAAGCATTTTCCATTCTTGTCCCAAAGTTAAAAAATCCACTTTCTCTATTTGCTAGCCATCATAACAGTAAAAGAAAAGTTGATACATGAGAAATAATACACTCAGGTAAGATAATTTGAGTTTTTGTAGAGATATATCATTATAGCCTTTCTTCTGAGGCATTTTCATTTTAAATTCATTTTTTCAAAAGCACATGTGGCTGGAAATGAACAATAACGAGAACACTAGGACCTCCTGTAGAGACATATTAAGACATGAATGCTGAAAGTAATTTCCAGTGATACATTCTAAGATCTCATTTTCCCTTTTCATAGCTCAAAACCGGATGGCTCAGTACCATTCTGCAGCTGACTAGGATACCCATTGAACATCTTTCATCATTAATACTCTCTTGTAATATTCCAGTTTATTGCAGAAACAATGGTGTGACTAGTCCTATATCTGAAGTGTGTGACCTGCATTTTGTGGTATAAGCTTTAGTGTCACTTCCGTTAACTTAGGGCTTAGTTCCTTTTGAGTGACACCTGCAGCCTTTTCAGAGTTAACCAGTACGTCTCGGTTTATGATATCTGCAGATTTCATTGTCTGGTCAACATTTTATACTGAGATCAGTGAAGAAAACACCGAAGATTGGTCCTGTAACTCATCTTGGATACTTTCTTAGGAGTTCTACCCTGATAGTTTTCCTATGGGGAAAACCACTGGTTTTCCTTACATACCTGCAGTGATCTCAATGGTAGCTCTTATGACATAGTCTAACACAGTTTCAGAATTCACCATGAAACTCATCTTGTTAACTTAACACAGAACTCAGCATTTAGTTTGTTATATTTGCTTGACTTAAACACATGTAGAGCTTCCAGCCATTCAATTAGATGGCATCAGCTCTCCAAAATACTTGGAGAGCTTTGATAGGTCTGACTGACCTACTGTCTCTTGAGGATTTTTATTTTTCAGATACAGGTAATACAGTGGGAAACAATGGTATAGTTGACACATTGGCAGGTCTGAATATGACAAGTAATGAGTGCTTATCATCTGTGGGAATGATTCACAAAGAAGCTGAAGATGACAACTTAATAAAGTGGATTAGTGTATTAGGATGAAGGTGGCTCCAGTGCACTAGCTAGTTCCTGGAAAGGGCTTGCAGCCTGGGAAGATGCAGCACCCTGAGTGTGACCTGAAACAAGCAGCCTGTGTATTCAGAAGCCTGTCAATAGGCACAGAGCCAGGATACTAGGCGATGGTGTCTACATGAGAGAGAGAAAGGAGGAGAGAAAAAATTCCTCATTCAGTGCTATCCCTCGTGTCTTTTTTTATTCAGCTCTTTACTGTACACTTTTTTTATACTGTTTTCCGCAGTTAATCGATGATTTGCTACATGGCATCATATCCAGTGCTTTACTGAAATCCAGATAAATTAGATATAGTCTATTTCCTTCATCTAGAAAATCAGTTAACTTACCAAAGACAGCTATAAGATTAGTCTAACATGATTTGGTAAAGTTTTGCATTTTATCTCATTTTCCAATTGCTTCCATATCTTTAATTCTTTGCTTTCAAATTTATTCTAAGACACTGTGTACAGATAAGGTCAGACTAAATAGTTAGACTGGATGGCTTTTTTCCCCTTCTCCTGTAAAGCTATTTCATTTTCTGTTCTCTAATACAAGAAGTAGAAAGAAGTGCAAAAGTACAAAAACATGTACTTTTGACTTGTTGTTTTTAAGTTCTGGGATAGACATCATCTTCCTCACCTTCTGACCCCAGAAGTTCATTAAGAATAGGTATGTAAGCTTTCTTTTGAGCTGTGGAGATCTTCATTTTCATATACACATTCCTCTTAGTCAATCCCTTCTGCTCCTTTGGATCATTATCAACCTTATTACAAATTGACTTCCGTTGTTTCCGTGATCTCTTTTTATAGCAGTTAAAGAATCTCTGGCTTTTCAATTTATTTTACTTTCTTTGAAATATATAAATAACATATGTACACATATAAATATATCTTATATATTTCTATATGTATGCATAAATTTATAAGCACTAATATATAAGTTTATACTTGATCTTAAATAATTTCCAAGTGTCCTTCCTGGCAGACTTCAGCCTCTCAGACTGATTACACAACCTTGTTTCCTTCACTTGATCAAATTTTGTTCTTTTGAAATCAAGAATCTGATTTACAGACTTATTTTTAGTTGTCCTTGTATTAGAGTCAACTCCTGATCATTCAATGTCAACCATGATAATCAAAAAGTTTCCTACAATTAACTTTCCTATGCTGTTTTCATTATTTATCTAAAGCAAAGCCAAAATAACATGGAGGTTTTGTTTGTTTCGACTGGGCAAAATCTGCATGGAGTATTACGGGAAGCTGATATTTACCTGTATTCGTACAATTACATTCAATTATAATATGAATAAAAGAAGGCATAATAGCAGCTTGTAAAGTAATGGCATAGACAATTTAAAATAAGACAAGGACATCTGTGAAACTCAACTTCAGCAAGTTCTCCACAATACAGTAAGATGCAAGAAACCAGTTTAGCAGGTATCAAAATAGTTTAAAAGATTCATTTTAGTTATTGAGCCACAAACCAGCAGTGGCTGTAGATGTAACTAGGCAAGCATGCTACCTTGCTACCTTTGCCAACATGCAATTGCACAAGTTATTTCTTGCCATCTTTTCCTGATTCATACAGCCCTGACTATTCTTAGGTTATGAATAAATGCATTTTTCAGCATGTATCTAGGTCTCACTTTCAGTATAATTTTATTGTTCATGTGAAAGATTGATGTTAACAAAAATGGTGATTTATTTTCCCATTCTGTTTGGGTGAACCTCTGTTACAGCTTATCCAAAGCCAATTAAGTATATTTCTTTTAAAGAAAGCGCTGCTGCCCTTTGAGAGATTATGAAATTGTTCTATCCTGCCCAGGTGATACCCAAACAAGGCACTACAGTAAGTTTCTTTTCGAAAAGTGATTTCAGTAAAGTTTCCCAAATCAGCTTTTTAATTTGACAGCTTATCAGGTTTTTCTGTCAGATAATGCTACATAATAATGCTTCTCGAAGTCTGCAGACAGATTTTCTTTTCTCCTTTATTTTTCATCTTGGATATCCTGGTGAAATACAAAGGCTCATCCTTTCTTTGACTTGATAGATCCTGTAATTAAATTCAGATCTTGATAAAATGTGTGGCACAGTTGTCATTACTTGATCACAGAAGGTATAACACCTTTCAGTTAAATACAGCAAGGTGGCATAATGCATCTAGTTCAGGAGGAGAAAGAAAATGTCAAAGGAGCAGTGATTTAGAAAATAGTGTTCCAAAGTAGTGAAACAGTTACCTGCTGTTTTTGTGTCTTGTGGCAAAGGATGGTGCCCATACTTGCTTACCATAATTAGACACAGAGTGATAGGGAAATATAATTTCTGAAGACCACAAACTGTGGATTCAAGTTAAAGGAGGAAAGTAGGAGTGAAAACAGATCTCAGAGTGAGATGTGGTAAATCTGCCACAGCTGGCCCCATTCACCTCTTCAGGAAGGCCATTATCTACTAACATTCCCATTAAAAGTCAGAAAAAGCCCACAGAAGTCACAAAAGATTAAACATTGCCAATGCGTAGGGATTCTTTTCGCATACTTTTATTTGGTTTGAGATGTGTTTCCCACTTAACCTGCTGTATCACAACTTGTCCAGTGTAGTAGGATAAGTTCAAAATGGAGGATTAAGGTGTTGGTTAAAAATAAAGTAATTCAATCAAATCCTTTACCAAGGAATCTTAGCTACTCAGCAGCTTCCTCAGCAATACAGTGCTGATACCTGTGATAGAATCAATGTCTTAACAGATCTTCATGGTCATTCTTTTCTTTCCCAGTGGCAGGACCATGTTGTCAACACCAGATTCTTTTATTTCTCTTTCTTTTCAGCCTGCCCTCTAGTAGGTTCATAGCTGTCTCATTCAGGATTACACAGGATTTCATGTAACACATCACACGCTGAGCCAAACCAATATCCACTGACTTCAGGAAATTAACTTTTGTGTAACGTATAAGCTCATATGGTTGTGTCTGTTCCCCTCACTTTAGATGCCTTGCTTGATGGTCATATGCATGGATTTGCTGTGAGACTGGTTGATATTAATGCTCCTGGTGGCTGATGGAGCATGCAAGAGAGAAGGATGATGGTTTATTCTGCTGTGTGTTCCTTCTGCAATGTAGTTTATTTCCATTAACTTCTGAGGCAACCCTGAAGTCAGTCTGAAATGGGAGCTTTTCTCAGGACAGAACAAATCAATGCAGTGTTGAGCCTTCCAACCAGACAATCTGTCATATGGAAAACAAATTAAATTTCTTTGCAGTGCTATTGTGTTTCAGGTGCTCTTGGAAGATGAGGTATTTTTTCTGTTTGGGGCACATTTGTGCATGTGTCCCCAGATATATTTTACTGGTGTTGTGAGGTGTGACAGCAGAATAGTACTTTATGTCTTCAGGATAAGAACTTCCATTAAACTAACTAATTCAGAAGCAGTCACTATAATTCATACTGCGGGATGGAAAACAGCAGTCTGCTCAGTCCTAGATACATTTTCAAGAGACTAAACCACATTAACATCCTGAAACTGCAGTGTCCACACTGTCAAAATAACTTTTTCTTTAATACTTTGGATTTGAGATTAATGGCAACTTGGTTGTAACAAATTCTGCAGAACTGTTGTATTGTATCATGCATTTAAAAGTAAGTTCAGGGTGTTACAAGAGTGTCCATAGAGCTACCTTGACCCTAGCAAGGTGTAACTAAAGCAGAGCATCTTTCTTTTCTATCTATCCTACCTGTCAAAAAAAGCATGAAAGGTTGGATGATTTAAATAACCTAGAACTGCTATGAGCTTCTCAAGAGTCAAGTTTTGTAGTATACACTATTTCAAGTAAAGCAGAAATTGTATATCCACCACTATACTAGAAGCACAAAATATTGAGAATGACATCCTGATTTCAACCCCTTACAAGCAGAAGTTAACTTAAAGGCAGTGAAATTACACTTTTAACAAATCTGGCTTAATTGAGATGTGAATGGTTTCTTTTCCTCAGTGGACTATTTCTAAGGAGTTAAATAGCCTTTCTGGTGCAGCATTGAGTTTAATGAACATTAAAAAACTGAATGAAACGCAATATTGTCACGGTTAAGTATCTATAAAGGCAGTTTTGATTTTTGTCTTTTACAGAACTGATGGGCATTAATAGACTACTGGTTGAAAATTTTAAAATGATAGTTGCACAATAGGGAGAGAAGAATAAATATGCCCTTTTGAAAAGAACAAACAGCGCTAGAAGTTTCTCTTTAGCTGAGTATAGGGCTAAGTCTAGAAAATACGCCCTCATTTTCAGAGTACAGCAATTGCCTCACAGCAATTTTCAACCAAAGGCTTCTTGAGTATCTCACTTTAGGGTCCTGGTCATGTAGTTCTCTCTCATGCAAATTCATGTGTGGTTTTGTTTGAATTAAAATACAGTCTCAGACTGAAGAAAGTGTTGTGGTTGCGCTGTCAGTTCTGGAGGGCTCTGGTAAGAAAAGGTACATGTGAAGGATGCGGACAGAGCAGTTTCGGGCTCATTATCGTGGGGCTTCCTCCCTTTTTTAACTTCTCTGGTGCTCATAGGTACCACCTGTGTGTATAAATCATCCTTTATGAGCCAAATTACCATCTACAGAGGTGTAGTACTGCAGTGTTCATTGTTGCAGTGACTTTGGGGGGAGCCTGCAAATCATAGTCATACATTTTATCATCAGTCCCAAAGCTGACAGATACTCTTTATCAAAGTGATGAGCAGTAAATATAGTTAATTTTTCATTAGTCAGCTTGAGCTAATAAACTGAATATTGCATAAAACAAATGGTTATCAGTGAAGAGCATTTGTTGACTGGAAATATGTTCAGTGAGGTTCTGTACTGGGCTCAGAAATACATAATGCTTTTATAAGTGCCCTGGAAGTCCGCATAAAGTCATTGCTGATGATGTGTGACTTTTATAAAAAGACAAAAAACAAAGTAGTAAATAATGGTGAGGGCAGGACAAAAGGGATGTGTGAACATGATTGCTTGAGAAGCCAGGAGGATCTACAAACAGTTGCAGAAAGCACTGCAGCAGTGCTAAATGCCAAGGTAGGGGATTAAGAAGAAGGAGAGAAAGTTATAGCAATGTAGACAATGTCCTGGAAATGTCTAATTCTGAGAAGTTACTTGCAGGCATCTCATCTTCCAAGTTGCCGTGTATGAAACATCATGTGATGCTGTAGAAAAGGAGTTTATGGAAAACGCTTTGTGGGCACAAAAGGCTGAAGTGTAAGTGTAAGGGTGCCGGAGAGGGACTCTTCATTAGGAGCTGTAGTGATAGGACAAGGAGTAATGGGTTCAAACTTAAGCAGGGAAGATTTAGGTTGGATATAAGGAAGAAATTCTTTGCTGTGAGGGTGCTGAGGCACTGGCATAGGTTGCCCGGAGAAGCTGTGGCTGCTCCATCCCTGGCAGTACTGAAGGCCAGGTTGGACGGGGCTTGGAGCAACCTGATCTAGTGGAAGGTGTCCCTGCCCATGGCAGGGGGTTGAAACTAGATGATCTTAAGGTCTTTTCCAAGCCAAACTATTCTGTGATTCTATAACTGGGGAGGGTTTTACCACCCTTTACAGCATTTTGAGTCTAGCTCTGGAGCAGGTATCAAAGTCTGTACCTGGGGTATGTGGCTCTATGGAAACAAATATGCATGTGTAACAAGAGCCCAAAAGAGTTGCTATGTCAACTGATTTGCAGTATCAAAAAGAAAACTATGCAGTGACTTGATTACTGCGTAAGTGCTTTCAGGAGAAGAAAACACTATATGCTTACTAAATTGCTCTTTAGCTGTTCCTAGAAAGCTGTAACCAGGACTGAGAAATTCATATGAGAAATGCAGCACATGATTTCAACAGCAAGCCTTGGAATTCACTGCTGAGAGATGTCCCTCTACTGTGTGTCATTACATTAGGAGAAGACACTTTTCTGGAAGACCTGTTTGAGTCCACTGCAGGTTATGAATTAGCAAAAGAATAGTTTTATGGCTGAATTCAGAATGGGTCAATAGTCATATCCTGTGATACGCAGACCAGATTATGCCGGTGTCTAGATTAGGAGTGTAACATGAGCCAGCAGTGTGCGCTCAGAAAGCCAACCATAAACTGGGCTGCATCAAAAGGAGCATGACCAGCAGGTCGAAGGAGGTGATCCTGCCCCTCTACTCTGTTCTCGTGAGACCTCACTTGGAGTATTGTGTGCAGTTCTGGTGTCCTCAACATAAAAAGGACATGGAACTGTTGGAAC
>JANHGB010041935.1:0-11067 GCA_026283785.1 Coracopsis vasa
CTTTTTCTAATTAGCATTTGTCCTTACATATGCTTTTGGAACTCCAGTCTTTGCACTTAACTGTACACTGAGCTTACCCAAGTTTTCTGTCCCCACCCAAAATGAGGGAAGATAAAACAAAATGAAACCAAATAAACCCCAGCTGGACCTGAACCAAAGCCCAGTGCACAAATGTTCAGTCTGTGGGGGTGCCGCACCACAAGAGGGGCATGAGATGGCTGGAGCGGGATGGCACAGGAAGGCACTCTGGCTGGTGTCAGTGTTGGTCTGTGCCTGCAGCCCATCACACTTACCCCTTGCCTGCACCTTGGCTCAGCTCTGCTCAGCCCGGCCTGGGTGAAATACAGCCCTTCGGAGAGGTTGTGCTTTGTTTTGGTTTTTAATTTAAGTCTGTCTGTATACTACTCGGGAATAGAAGAATTAAGCACAGAGGAGCATGCACACATAACTTTAACATACAGGGTTTTTTTTATCTTAATGTCACCTGGGACATGCAAAACAAAGCCAAAAGCCTGTGAGGGATGACAGAGCTGGAAACACCATGACACCCAGGGCTGGGAGAGTATTGGTATTACCTTGGAATGGTTTTACAGAATTATGCATTTTGCCTGTGAAGTGAGACGTGACCGGTTCATGCAAAGGCCATGAGACCTGCCCATTGAAAGCAAAACAGATATATCTGCATAGAGTAACTCCAGAGGGAAGAAAACAGTCCTTTGGAATATTAGCTTTTCGAGAAAGAAGAATTCATGTTTTCCTAGCTGGATACTACAGGCCATTTATGCATTTTCAAGATAATTTCTGTAAGGAATCCTTTTTTATCACATTTTTACTATTTTTAATTACACGACCAGAAGCACCATACTAAAATGTGTAATGAACAGAATTTTCACTAATTAATTTAGGGAAATGGAAGTAGATGGGGATTTTAGAGGCTGCCACTAAATCAGAGGTACAAACCAGGACTATCTTAGAAGGGGAAAAGGACCAAAACCCAATAGGTATTAAAATCACCCAAGGTATCCAGGTTCTGTATATGAGGTCCCAAGCTAAATGAATGGCTTTTATGAAGTCTAAGAGAAGAAAGGGGTAGGTCTACTGCAGCATTAGAAATCAGAGCAGTAAGCTAAAGGGAGCCAGTTGTGAGAAATCTCAGAAGATGTTTGTTTTACATACTGTCTGGATCTCTAAGTGCTGCAAACCTGTATATTAGGTAGTACTGTGAAAGGCAAGTTTTGAAAGCATTGGGATTTATAATCCTGAGCTTCAAAATTATTTTAGAGATTTCAGCTCACTGTTTGTAAAGGTAAATGTTACCTGCTTCTGATTCTGTTACACCTGAGACAGCCACATTTCAGCTGGCCATGAGGCTACCTGAGCCAATGTTTCTGTGCCAGTATTAACCTTTGGGGTGCTTAAAAGGAAGAGCCCAACTCAATCCTTGACCAACCAGTCATGCATGCAAAGAGTGGTAAAGTGGTGAGTGTGTCTGAGGAAGGTGCTGGCTCTTGGCCTTGTCCTCGTCTTTGGGAAGGAAGGGAGTGCTTAGAGTGTTGTTTGCTTAGTCAGGGCATGCGAATATTTCTACCTTCTCATTCTGCTGCTCCAAATCCTGCTCATTTGTGGGAACCAAAAGCAGGTTTTGGCTTGGGCTTGCAGGACGTGGGTCCAGAGGGGCAATAAGGGGCACTGAGCCTGTGCCCAACTAAGCCTGGCCATGCTTGTCCCACAGCCCTCAGACTTCATGCTGGAGCAGCAGTGCTCACCCCTGCTCTCCTGTTCACACTTGATGCTACCACTTCATGGGAATCTGCTGATGTGATTTTTTTAGTATTCTTGCTGTTTAATTGCATAGAAACAAAAGAGATCTTATTGGCTGCCAGCCTGCTCCTGCTTAAGTTAGAGCTATTGCAGTCCTTCAGAATTTCAGCTAAATGAATTAATAATCAATTTTCTAATTAGCTATCCTCTGTCTTATAAAATGTTATGTGCCATGATATGATCAGTATACATACTAGAGAAATAATAGCATCACTATTATAAAAAAGCAGTTGATATAATGTATGGGAGTTCTATTAAGTAGTATTTGGCTCTCAGATGCACAGACATTAGTTTGTAACTATGCGCCTTTATATAACAGATATGTAGTATGCATTAACAGAAACAGCATATATTTAAAGACAGAATCATAGAATGGTTTGGGTTGGAAGGGACTTTAAAGATCAGCCAGTTCCAACCCCTTGTCATGGGCTAGGACATCTTCCACTAGACCAGGTTGCTCAAAGCCCCATCCAATCTGGCCTTAAATAACTCCAGGGATGGGGCAGACACAGCTTCTCTGGGCAATGCATTCCAGTGCCTCACCGCTCTCACAGGAAAGAACATCTTAATATCTAATCTGAATCTCCCCTCTATCGGTTTGAAGCCATTCACCTTTGTCCTGCCACTACAGGCCCTTGTAAAAAGTCCCCTTTCCAGTTGTCTTTTTGGCCCTTTTAGGTACTGCTCTAAGGCCTCCCTGGAGCCTTCTCTTCTCCAGGCTGAACAACCCCAGCTCTCTCAGCCTGTCTCCATAGGAGTGGTGCTCCAGCCCTCTGGATCATCTTTGTGGCGTCTTCTGGACTCACTCCAGCAGATCCACTTCCTTACGTTAGGGACCTAGAGCTGAATGCTGCACTGCAGGTGGTGGTCTCATGAGAGTGGAGTAGAGGGGCAAGATCACCTCCTTCGGCCTGCTGGTCACTTTTTTTGGTGCAGCCCACGCTTAGGTTGGCTTTCTGGGCTGCAAGCGCACACTGAAGCTGGCTCATGTTGAACTTCTTATAAATCAACACTGCCAAGTCCTTCTCCTCAGGGCTGCTCTTAATCCAGTCTCTGCCAAGCCTGTAGTTGTGCTTGGGACTTGCAATGTGCAGGACCTTGTACTTGGCCTTGTTGAACTTCATGAGGTTGGCACTGGCCACCTCTTGAGCCTGTCAGGTCCTTCTGGATCCCATCCCTTTCATCCAGCATGTCGACCGCACCACAAAGCTTGGTGTTGTCAGCAAACGTGCTGAGGGTGCACACCATTCCACTGTCCATGTCTAGCAAAAATGTTAAACAGTACCAGTCCCAATACTGGCCCTTTAGGAATGCCGCTCATTGCTGGTCTCCACTTGGAATAAGCTGTTGACTGCAACTCTTTAAGTGCAACCATCCAGCCAATTACTTATCCATCCAGTGCTCCATTTGTCAAATCCATTCCTATCCAATTTAGAGACAAGGATGTAATGTGGGACAATATCAGATATTTTGCACAAGTCCAGGTAGGTGATGTGATATAATTACTTTCTTGGTACCAAGCCAACAGGGAATAGCCATGTTGGTAAACATGACACTGGTGTGTACAGAAGGAGGTATCCCTAGTGACTCAATGGACTTAAGGAGCAAATGACCCTGCTTACCTCAATGGACACTGCAAAACAAATAATTGAACATATTAATCCATAAGAACTACCACTACACATTGTTTTTGAAGAAAAATCACCTCCTGGCCACTGATCACTGGGACATGGAATGCCACATGCTGTACAGAAGTGTCTGGTGGGGACAGGGCAGTGGCATTCTGCATGCCGATTGCTCCAGCCTTATCACAAGGCTTGGAGTGGCCTTGTCCCAGACTGGGCAGAACAGCAAAGCTGGACCCCAGACAGACCCAGACAGGACCAGGGCAGTAATCCTGGATGTTGTTGGGTCAGCGGTGCCTCCTCTTTCAGCAAACCCTGCCTTGAGGAGAACATCTTAACCCAGACTTTCCATGTATCGAAGCAACCTGAGCTTCTGCATGACTGTTTTCTGTGCTAAGAAAATGAAAAGCAAAACCATAAGTTTCTTCCTGATTTATACAAAGAGCCCAGCATCACTTCCGTGGCAGTAATAGAATTGCTGGTGGTGCGTGCTGATGGGAAAACCAGACCTTGCTTTGGTAACATTGCGACAGGACCATGTCCTCGTCTCTCAGCTGCTCAGCTGCGGTGGCCATGCCTGCTTCGGAGCATCCTGTGCCCACCCACAGGCTGGAATAAGCTGGAGCCAGCATCAAGCAGGGTCAGCTGTACTCCCCCAACAATCCTTGCCATCCCACATACTCTCTGAAGGGGCAGAGATGTGTTTTCTAATGTCATGAAAAGTAGACTGTGGATTACCATTCGATTCATACAGGCCTAATTAGGTAGATTCTTTCAAATTGTCAATGCAGGTGCTCCCAGGGAAGCTGCCTGTCTTCACCTGCCCTTCCACACACACAGCTGCTGGGAGCGGCTGTGCTGCCAGCACTACATCAGCGGAGTATTGCACAAGCTATTTTCTGGAAGTGGCCAGCAGGTGGAGATTTATTTATCTTCTGCCTTTTCCTTCCTGCCTGCCCTGCCTTCAGTATGGGCCTGAACAAGAACCTGGCAGCCCCTTGTCCCCACTTCCCTATTCACAGCCAAGCCGTGGAGGCTGAGCCGCTGCTTGCACAACTTTGGGGTGCTGCCATCTCACTGTCATGTGGAGGAAAAAAGTGCTGGCTAGTACCAGGAAACTGCCCTGTGACATCAAAAGATAAAGAAAGATATTTCCATACCTTATGAAGATAATGGCAATCACCAGAAGCAAAACACAGTCACTGAGAAGAAAATGCGTGGGGCAAACCACCTGCAGTGGGCATTGCCCCTGATGGGCCTGGGATACCAGAAGCCACGGCAAGCTTCTTGCCAAGGAGCCACCTACATAAACCCAGCAACACTGTGTGGATTGCAAATTGAACCGAGTGGGGTATTGCAGCATTAACAATATTACCACTTTATTACCCCAATCTGATTATTAACTCTGCTAGGTGACCAGAAAGTGCAATCAGATGTGTCATGGAACCACAGGCATTGCATTTCATTTGGCAGATTCCTACATATGAAACACATAACAAATCAAGCTAAACACAAAGTACGTTTGTGTTAAAAATGTAAAATTTCTCTTTTCACATTCTCTCTCAAGTCCAAGGTGGCTGGCAACAGTCAAAGCAAATAGTCAGATGCAGGAGCTGGAAACCACAAATCTCTTAACGTGGCAAAAAAAAATCAATACAAACAGTATGTTCAGGTGGAGTGTACATGGCCTTTCCACTTCTATGGGACTGTGAACATATTTAACAAAAACAAAAACTCCTCTCATGCACCATATAAGCCCATTCACAAGAAAAAGAAGCCACTGAGCTGATACAGGAAAGCCACAAATTGCTTTAGTTTTAGAAACTAAACATTTCTTTGGAAAGTCCTGTTCTGTCCACTGCAAAAGGTGAAGAGAAGTCTACTGAAGGTGTTTCAGCTTAATATTTATTGTTGTGTAGTACTTTCCCTGGAGCAAAATTCCTCTTTAGTGCATTAGACACCAACTTTAAAAAGGGAACATTCAACCTGCTTTTGGAAATTCTGCTCTTACCTTCCTCTGTATTGGGATGAACTTGTGCAATATCACACCCAGCTGAATAATTGCCTCTTGGTGTTACATACAAAGGTCCTTACAAAACCAGGAGGTATTTATAATGCCAGCTGCAGCCTTATCTGCCCCATGCCACACTGCCATAACACACATGATGGATCTTTTTTCCACCATTGACAGAGAGTGATTTAGTGATTTATGTGTAAAGATTTGTTACAAAGCAAACAGAGGGGAGAACATCAGGATTTACACACATTTCTTTCTGGTCAAAACTCTGGTTGGCACTCCCCGATGTCCTCTCCCCACTGGCGCAGGGTGGCTGCTGTTTCCAGCCCCTCATCCTTGCTGTTCCAGTGCAGAACTGCTGCCAGCAGACATGAAATGGTGGCTTTAGCCGGAAGCACTGCTGGGGATGGGACCTACTCTCCCATGGGAAACTTCTCAGGGAACTGTACTGGAAACACTCTTGTGATGCAACAGCAAAATCCTTCCCGTTGTATTATCAGGATCATCAGCAGCATTACCCTGAGCTCAGGGGAATCCCCATGGAACCCCCATGGGTGCCTGGGCACAGCAACCAGCACTCACCATGGAACTATGGAACCCCAGATCAACACTGACATAGGTATTGCTGCTAAATACTTGCAGAGGGAAGCAGCTACTTTATCCCTCAATTAGAGCCAAATAAGTACTTTTGCTCAGACTTTTAGGGTCTTACTGTTAACAGGAAAAAGGCTTCAATTCAATGGACATTAAAGAGACCAGCAGATAAAATAAACCATTCAACAGAAAGGAGGTGGTTTTTTTGTTTTTTTGTTTTTTTTTTTAGACAAGATGCACAGGTTTTGATCAGGCAGGTAGGTATCACTGACACAGTTAAGCGTGTTGCAGGCTAACGACACATCAGAAAGCAGAACTAAAGTTGTCTCTGATGAGACATGATGGGCGGTCCTTTCTCCATGCCCAACGGAGCAGGGAGTCCCTGGCAGGGCTCGCCTTGTGCTTCACCAGGGGCTCCTCCAGTGCCTGCTGAAAGGCAGGGGGAGGAAGGGGGTGCCCCTGCCCTGCCTGCACTGCTGCCCACACTCTGCCCAGCCCAGTCTCCACTCTCAGTAGGTCCTTCCCCAGCTCAAGCTTGTACAAGCTGATTACTTCACCCAGCTCTGCATGCTTCATAGTTGAAGTTAGGTCAGTCAGTTGTGCAGGGATGTTAGACAGACAACTGGCTCCTTATTAGCCCCATTTCATTATTGGAACCGTTAATAAAGTTAGAACTGTGAGGTCCAAATTCTGCTTCAAGCTATACGTTCTGCTCACACTTGTAGATAATTACACTAAAGTTAAGTAAGTTTATGCTTTGAAAAGTGACTGCCAAAATTACTGTTGTCCCAGTGATATATGAAGGCAAATCTCAATTAAGAACTAAACTGATAGATTTTCTTATTTCCACTTCTGCAAGCTGAATCTAGCTTTAATATCACAGTGTAAAAGAACCTGTCTACGCACACATCTATGCTGTCTCAGAGCTTCCATGAAATGATTGTAGGACCAGCAGCTGAACATTACAGCTTTCTGCACTCCTTGCACTTGTTACAAACAAAAATAGCAACCTAACCACTGACCCCCTTCTGCAACACCGACAGAGTGTTCCAGCCAGCCCTTTGCATGCCCTCCCACATCTGAGGTGCCAACCCTCGCCAAATCAGGAATGTAAATTGTCTCAGTTATTTATTCTGAAAGGTGAACCTCCCAGGAGATGCAGAGTTTGCAAGCATGTTTTCTCTCTAAGAGCTACCATGATGATCTTTTATTTACAGTATAAATAGGCCACAAGGTATCCTGCTCTGAAAGCATGGTTTCCTGCTGTACTGATGTGAGTAAGCATCACTTCGCATTTGCTAGAATCAGATTAGCAGAAGGAGGTCCCCTGTACAATGAGTTAACAAGTACATTCAGAGAAACACAATCAGCTCACAAATGTTCTATACCATAAACTTATCTAAAAAACCAAAGAAAAGGCACTGTACATTGGTGAATTCTGCCCCTAAGAGAGTTTCCTCTCTGCTGTCTCCCATTAAAAGAGGTCTCCTTACTCATTCATTTGCCAGCAGCTGTCAATCTGCTCAAGAGCTGCCTTATTTTTGCCATCAACATCTCTCTGA
Organism: Coracopsis vasa; assembly: GCA_026283785.1. Taxonomy (NCBI): domain Eukaryota; kingdom Metazoa; phylum Chordata; class Aves; order Psittaciformes; family Psittacidae; genus Coracopsis; species Coracopsis vasa. The sequence continues at coordinate 7,620 of JANHGB010041935.1, forward strand.
AGTGGTCCCCCATTAAGAAATAGAAAACAGGATTAATGGCACTATTTAAAAATGCAATAGGTCTTGTGATGACATAAACGGCATTGATGACGCCCTGCGTGCACGCAGAGACATTCAAGGCTGGTATTCGGGAAGCAAGTCGGACATTGCGCATTACATGATAGGGAGTAAAGAGCAATGAGAAGATAACCACTGTGAGGATGACTAAAGTGAGAGGTTTTTCAAGTGTCAGGAGGGAACTGAGTTGCTCGCTCCTGTTTTTAAGAAAAAGAACCATCTTCACGTAGAAGCAGCACATGATCAAGAGAGGGATAAGGAATCCAAAGACAGTCAGAAACATGCTATAGATGAGGTTTTTCACAGGATCTCCAGAGCTTGCATAATCAAGACACTTGTAATTATCGGCAGACGTTGTAGCCTCCAGGAAATACATCAGCGGCAGCAGTTCCAGTATCACCCCGATCCATATGGCAGCGGACACAATAAGGGCCATTTTCCTCTTCTGTAGAAAATGTTCTCTGAAAGGGTATTTTATCAGCATGTATCGGTCAATACTGATAAGAGTGAGGAAAAGGATGCTGCTGTACAGGTTTGCATGCAACAGGAATCTGTTGCTGTGGCACAAGATGCTGTCCTTTATCCATTGATCTCTTGAGTAGCTGTTCACAAGAATTGGAAGAGTACACAGAAATAATAAATCTGATAATGATAAATTGAACAGGTAGATGTTGCCACTTTTCCAGTTTTTCAGGCAGAAAATATAGCCGAACACAACAACGGTGTTTCCAATGAAGCCTAAAATGAACTCAAGGCTGTACATGGTAGAAAGATAATACTTTTCTAGGACTCTGTTCATCATCAAACAGTCACTTGTCTCGTTCATAGCCTGGAAAGTCAAAAGGGAAAAAACAAAACAACCACCAGAAATTAGTAAAAGAGCACTGCATAGGTTTTTTTATATTGTTGCTGTAATAGGTGAAGAAAGTATGCTGTTTCCTTGTAGCTTATATGGTAAGTAGATACTTGATGAATATCTGTTCTGCACACAAGATTTCTATTTTCAGCGACTGATCAGAGTTACAAAGCAAGATGAAAACTTGCCCAAGCAAAACCCTGTGTGGGGAGTTCAAAGTAAGAGCATCACATGAAGGCGTCTGTCACAACATACCAACTACCACTTGGCCAAATCCTCAGTAGTAGCAGAAGCTGGGAAAGTGAAACTTGCCTCTCACCACTTGCCACAGAGTACGGATCAGACCTCCTGATTTCTGCTCTGAGTCATTAAGTCACTTTGTGACTATAAGCAAATGTCTTACGAGTCCTGTCATAGCCCTTGCTGGAAGTCATCTGCCTCTCTGTTACTCAGCTCTGGTCCTGTGGTCTTCTCTTATCACTATCACTAACACTTATCACTAAAGCAGAAGTCCACTTTCAAGACTGATGAAGGATGAAGTCATAAGCAGCAAAACAGCCACACTCTGAACAGCATTACCAGTAATTCATTAGGAAGTCAGGAGAGAATGTGTTTAGCAAATTATCGAAGCATTCATCACACACTTTGTGCAGCTTTCCTGGTATACAGTACCAGCAATTGCACAGAAACCAGAATTGCACAGAAAGCACTCAGGATGAAGCACATACCCTGTGCATCACAACAGACCACTTCCAAGCCATTCCTGCAGACACAAAACATTTCTGCTCCTGGGGTTTCACAAGTCTCTTCTGTTTTCTACAAAATGCCTTTCAGGAAGGGAAGGCTCAGTTTGACTGAATCCTTGTTGATTTGAAAGCAACTGTAGTCAAGGGGACAGCACAGTCAAGTTCAGGATAAAATGTCTTTGAAGCCAAATTCACGAACTTTAAGCCACTTACGTTATTAGCTTCCTATGCAATGAGAGCGCCATGCATGATTTCTTGAATCACACAGCTCATCCCTTTTTGCTAAGCCCTTAGCCTTTGTAGGGTGGAGTACTCCAAGCCAATCCACAGAGCAGCCAGAGGAGGAGAAACTGTTCCCTGCAAGGGCAATGCTGAGTGCCGGGCTGGCAAATGTGTGGCTGTTCGCAGGTGGGAAAGCTGCCGGCAGGGCTGCCAGCACCACGGCACCCCTCCTGCGCTACTATTTTGTTTTCTTTTTGGCTTCGGACAAAGAGCTCCTCCTCCCAGCTTGGAAGTGAGTAGTGCAATCAGTATTCTTTAAGGAGCAAAGCTTTCTAGGAAGCTGCACCAAGTATGAGTTTGCCTGAGGACAAGTTTTGCTTTCTTTCTAAAGGTCGGTTAAAAAAACGCTTACATGCTACAGAGAAAGAAATAGAGTAAGATCTCAAGTGCTCCCTCCTCTGCCTCCTCAGGCAGACACTGGCACCCACCTGCAGGGTAACTGCAAAATAAAGCAAGCTTTTAGCATCAGCCTTTGGTGAAAATATTAGCAAAACAATTAGAAAGCAGTGGAAAAGAAAATGTTAGGAAAATGGGGTATAGATTAAAACTGAAACCAAGCTAAGTCTAAGCTCTGACATAGCAGCAACATGACTGCCACAAAAGCTACCAAAGACAGTCTCCACAAATCATGCAATTGTTTTAAGTATTTTCAAAGTTGCTCTGATGTCTATAATTTGTTAACAGGTCTCTGCTCTCAAAGCACTATATTTTATTTTAAAGGTAGACCATGAGACAGAATAAAGTACAGCATATATAAAACTTTATAAAGGTACATCCAACAAATACCTACACTTACACCATGACCAGAGGAGACAAAAAGGATATAGCCATGAAGGCTCACTCTGGTCAGATAAGCTCACAAGCAGCACATAGCCTAACCCTGGCTGCTTAGGCTCTTGAGAGGAAACTCATTATTTTAGTGAGATTTTAGTTCTAGAAAACACTGCCCTAACATTAGCACTTTAAATACAAATAATATAAAATTACTGTATTGACAGATACATTGACTTAGGTAGTTGTTGGAAAAAGACTGATGGATCAATTTTAAAGAAAGTGGTCAGGGTAAAACAATTAAAAGGTTCATTCAAAATGGTCCTGCTAGAGGAACAGTGGATTCTTCCTGAGAAGCTGCCATCCAAGAGCCTGCTCCCAGGCACAAAGACACCTTACCATCCCCAGGGTTGGGCGCTGGCTCTCCATCAGCACTCCTCGGACATGCCTTGGCGAGAACAATGCTGGGGTCCCTGGAGCGCAACACAGCATTGCCGTCTAACCTAGTTTGCATATGATTCAATCATTAATGAGTCAAGGCAGAGGAGCGATTTGTTTGGCTGAGCAGGACACAAAGGCAGTTTTTGTGGGAGGAAGGTACTGCAAAATATATGCTGAGTCAAGGAGAGAAGCAAACAAACACTTCCCCTTTGCAGAGACCTGTTTGGAAACTGCTCGGGGAGGATGGGTGGACGCTGCAGCTCTGTGCTGGGAGCATCTGCCGAACCTTGGGTTC
>JANHGB010041939.1:0-12864 GCA_026283785.1 Coracopsis vasa
GCCAGCGCCTCAGCACCCTCACTTCTGCCTAAGAGCTCATCTCAGTCTCCCCTCTGGCAGGTTAAAGCCATTCCCCTGTGTCCCTGGCACTGCAGAGCCGGGGGGGAGTGGGGCTGGAGGGGCTCACAGGGTGATTTTCAAGCACTGTGAGGGTTGGGGGGGAGCTGCCTAAGTGCAAAGCGGTGTGGGAGGCGGTGCAGGAGGAGGCAGCCCCTGCCTGAGGTGATGCATTATTCAGCTCTCACAGATGTCTTCTAACTTTCCCCAGTTTGAGCCGGGGCCCCTGGCTCGGAGCAGCGGGCGCTGTGGCTGATGTGAAGTGACAAGTCCTGCAGCTCCTTCCGAAGCACCTCCCAGAGAGCCTCCCAGGGACTTGAGGAGCGCAGCTTTGTTCCCCCTTCCAGCCCCAAACCTGCCCCAAACCAAGCTCTTGCCGTTGCTCAGGTCTCCATCAGCTTCACGTACCCCATGGATTGCCCCTTCCCACAAGTCTTGGGGTGGTTTTTCCCCTTAGACGTGGCGTGGCTGCAGCCTCCTGCTCATTCCCAGTGTGACCTGCTGTTGACAAACCCTATTTGGATCCTGGAGGATGCAGAGCTGCTGTGGCAGAAGCTAATGCAGGGAAGAGGCTGGGGTTTGTGTGCTTGAGCAGGAGCGTTCCGCAGAGCTCGGGGCTGTGCTTTTGCCATGGGTGACTCCAGGGATTAGCAGACCCCTGGAATTAACCTGGTTTGGCTTCCCCCTTTCCCTTGTGTGCTCTGTCGCATGGTCCATTAACACCGTGGCCTCCTCGTGCCCTGCTGATGGAGAGGAAGGATTTTCATACATGGCATGGAAACAGCCTTGAGGCTGCAGCACCACCGGGCACTGCCACTGCAGCGGGGCCAGGAGCAGCTCCTGCCCCTTCCTGCTGCTCCGCTTGGCTGGGTCGGGTGGGAAACCCAGCATCCTGCTCCCAAAGGGAGCCGGGTCCTCTCTTGGCTGTGCCCGATGGGCTCTGGCTGATGGATAACCAGCTCCCGAGGCTTTGCAGTTTGCCTTGTGCCCCTGGGAGCTCTGTGTCCCTGCAGAGGAGGCTGCTGCAGCACAAGGAAGCTCGCATTGGCGCCGGGATCCTGGGAAACTGCTCCTTTCTTGGAGCTGTAGAAACACCCCGAGGCCTTTTTCCTGCTGCCACAGCAGCAGCTCCACAGGGTTTGCCATCTGCTGCTCTGGCTGTGGTGTGTGCTGGGTGGCTGCTCCAGGTCCTAGGGACACTTCCTGGTGGCTCCGTGGACCCCTGGCACCTCTGAGCCTTTCCCAGCCAATTCCTCCTTCCCTGCAGTGAGCAGGATGGGGGGGGATGGTCTCTGCCTGTGCAGACAAGGGGGCAGCCCTGGGTGTCTTTACTTCAGAATGGGAGGCTCTTTGGCAGCCCAGAAGCCAGCATTAACCTTTTCCCTGTATAAAGCAGGCAGGACCTGCTTTGGAGATTGGAATATTTGCCCTTAGAGGGGGAGAGGAGGAATATCCAGAGAGCTGAGGGTGCCCTGCGTGTCTCCCCACAGGTGATGCACTGACTCGGCCGATGCTGCCCTGACTGATGTAGGACCCAAGCGGCTTGGGCCGAGGATGAGCAAGCCCACAGACCTGCAGCACAACCTGGAACGAAGCCTCCCAGCCATTGCCTCCATCAGCACCTCGTTTTCCCAGAGCCAGGGCTTCTCCCCGTACTGCTACTTCTCCCTGGAGAAGAGGAAAGCCATCTCGGACGTGAGGAGGACCTTCTGCCTCTTCGTCACCTTCGACCTGCTCTTCATTTCTTTGTTGTGGATAATCGAGTTGAATGTAAGTTGGGGGAAGCAAATCCAAGGAGCCTTTGTCCTATTAAGTTGTGCTTTTGCAATGCAGCTCCCTCGGTGCTAATTGCTCTGGTTCAGAAGGCTGGGGCCAAGTCTTTGTTTGCTCTTCCCAGCGCTCTGCTGATTGGAGCTGGCTGAAAGCCCCTGCACTCAGTGTAAACGAAAGTCCAGCTCATTTCCTGCACCCGGGCTGTGTTGTGGCTGTCCTGGGTTGTTAACACCGTGTTCTGTGCCGGAGCAAAACAAGATCTGGGGCTCCTGAAAGCGCCAGGTTGAGCTCTTGGCCCCATTTCTCTCCTGCTCCCCTTGCCTTAAGTGAAGCTGCTCGCTGTGCTTGCCAGGCAGCTGCCAGCTCCGCTGCAGCATCTTGTTCTGCGAGCATCAGAGGATGTGCAGACCCTCCTCACACCCACCCAGCTGTTGAGCACAGACAAAAGAGGCTTTGAGCTTTGTCATCTCAGCTTCTGAGAGCTGGAGATGCTGCTCTGAAGCACGGGGGACGAGGGAAGGGGAACGCGAGGGCTTTGGTCCGGCGCGCCTGTGCGGGCTGCTGTGTTTGCTCAGCGAGTCACTTGTTGCAAGGAGCAGGGAAATCCAGGTTTATTTCCCTCATTCCCATCAGATTGAAGCAATTCCATGGCCTTTCTTTTGTTTTGATTCCTCCTGAACCGGCCCTGGCTGGTTTCAGCCCTGCTGGCGGCGTGTTTGAGGTACGACATGTCCTTCCTCCCGTGGAACAGCCCCAGAGCAGAGGAGATGAACAGATAGACCCCAGTGCTTCTGCGTGCAGCCCTGCCTGTGTCTGGCTTTTATTTATCAGCACTGGATCCTGCCTTCACTTAACAGCTCTTATCTCTGCCCTCTTTATCTCCTGGGTGTCTGCACTTAACAGATTGTCTGGGCCAGCAGCTCCCTCCCCTGCCCGCTGCAGCACTGAGAGCCTGAAGAGACCCCTGCCTAGGAAAAAGCATCTCCCAGCCAGCATTCCAGCCATGCCAACGGTGTCCTGGCTTGGACCCCGGCCTCCTGCTCTTGTCCCTGTTCTCTGGGCTCTCTGGAGAGGTGCTGTCTCTGCAGCCCCAGGGGGACAATGTGCCAGCGTGGTCACCAGGGTGACTGTGAGCGTAGGGCTTGCAGGTAGCCATTAATGAGTGACTAACTGCTGATATTTAGGCCCTGAGCCGAGATGCTGCATATTTAAAGCTATTAGGAGAGCTTATTTGCCTCCTTATGAAGAGCAACGACTTCATATCATGACTAATGCTTTTTTTATCAAACGGTTTCCTTCACTGCAAGATAAGCCGAGCAAATTGGCCTTTGTTAAATGTCTGTTGCCTGCAAACTGTAACTCGCTGCTCTCGGGGGCAGGAGATGCTTCAGTTCAAACTGCAAACACCTCCCAGAACTCCTCATCCAAAGCCTTCCCCCGTGTCTCATTCTGCAGCATCTCCTGGTGAAGTGGTGTGGGGCAGAGCTGCCTGGCACGAGCCCTGTAGCCCCAGCTGGGGTAAAGCACCAGCACAGAGCTGCTTTGCCCCCCTTGCCCTGGATACCAAGCACCAGCCCTGACCTAGAGGGCCCGTTTCCTGATGGCTGCCTCTTCTGTCCTTGGACTGTCAGAGCAGAGGGTGCCAGGACACCCGGCTGCCAAGAACTGGCCTGAGATCCACCAACTTGTTCCTCACAGCTCATCCAACAGCTGCCAGCCTCTCCCAGCTTCCAGGCCAGCTGGGCTGCGTTCAAACCAATAGCCTAAAGGTGAAGCATTTGTTCCAGTTACCTGAGCCATCCGCTTCCTCACAAACAGCCATCCCAGGCTCCCCAGAGCAGGATTGATGGTGTCAAAAGGAGCAGGGCTGGCGGGCCCTGGATTGTCTGGGGGTGAGGCAAGGCAGCTCTTCTGTGAGCTTTTTCCACACTCCCATACAATATCCCAGGGAGCATTTTGGCCTCTTTTGGCTTTCCTCGTGGTCTGTCTGTGTCTGTGCGTGTCCCTCATCCTCCTCTCCTCCCTCTTTGCCTTTGCCAGTACATTTGAACCTGCTGGTTGGCTTCCTCCATCAGCTTTCCTGGAGGGCAGCTCAGCGTTGCTGGGAGCTGTGGGAAGCCAGCTGGCCTGGAAAACAGGAGAGGGGACCCCTCAGTGCTCTGCACAACAAGGATGGATCCCAGCTTAAATCCCACCAGGTTGCTGAGTGACCCCTGAGAGGGGAGGTGTTTGGATTATCCAGCTGTGGGATGCTTTGTTCAGCACAAAGGTGCTGGAGAAGCAGTTTCCTGTGGTTTTTCCATGTTTTCCACCTCTCCTCCAGTGCAGCTGAAGTCTTCCCCATGGAAGTGATGGGCACAAGTGGGAGGTGTTCAACCAAGGGCTTTAGGCTGTGAGAGTTGTGACCCGGTGGCTGAGCCAAAGGAGCAGCTATAAGGATTACATGGAGAGGTGTTTAACGTTGCTGCTCCAGCTCTGGCTGCTCGCCTCGTGCTCCTCGGTGTGAAACCAAGGGTGAAATGGGCTCTTGTAGCCTCCCATGGTGCTGCCCTGGCAGATGAGGCAGCATTTGTATGCCTGATGCATAACCTGACCTGGCGGCCACCTCCGGTCACCGCTTGGCCGGGTTCTTTCTCCCATTAGTTTCTTATCAGTGCACTCAATGGCTTTGTGGTTTCCTGTCTCCCCTTCAGACCAAGGATGGCATTCAGAAGAACTTGGAGAGTGAAATCATCAAGTACAGCTTTAAAACCTCTTTCTTTGATATATTTGTGAGTATCTCAGAGTGCTGCAGGTGAGGAAACAGCTTTGGAGCTTTGGGCAGAGCGGGGGGGGATCTGCATGCTGGGATGCCCTTGGCTCAGCCCATCCTGCTGCAGCCTTGGCCCGCTCTGTGTAGGAGTGAGGTCTGCAGGAGCCTGGCTCGTGTCTGTGTCCTCCCAAGCACCTGGCAGGGGGACAAGGGCAGTGATGAGTGCCCGTGGCTTCTTGTTTTAAAGGTCTTGGCTTTCTTTCGTTTCTTTGTGTTGCTGCTGGCCTACGCCATCGTCAAGCTGCGCCACTGGTGGGTCATAGCGGTAAGGAGGCAGCTTTTGCTTTCCTGTTTGGAGCTTGCTCTCTCCACCCGGAGTTTGCAGGCATCTGAGGTGTGCATGGTTGTTTTCCAGGTCACTACATTGGTATCCAGTGCCTTCTTGATAGTGAAGGTCATCCTCTCCGAGGTTGGTCTCCTTGGGCTCCTAGGGAATTGCTGCCGCTGTTTTCCTGGTGCTGTGAACTCCCTCTGCTTTCTCCTTTCTTCCACACAGCTTCTGGCCAAAGGGGCTTTTGGCTATTTACTTCCGATCGTCTCGTTTGTCATTGCTTGGCTGGAGACTTGGTTCCTGGATTTTAAAGTCCTCACTCAGGAAGCAGAAGAGGAACGATGTGAGTATGTTCCTCCTCCCCGGTAGGACTTGGCACATGAGACTCCCAGGCCTGGGGTTGCTGCTGCTTTGGCAGCACCTTGGCAGCTATGACCTTTATGGAGAAGTGATCTCCAGGCTGGCTGTGACAGCCTGACTCCGTGCTGTTATGGTGTATCAGGCCCTTCAAGGGGAAGAAAATAGCAGCTTATAAAAAGCATCTTTTCATTGAGTGCAGAAAAGTGTGCCAGATTCCCCCCTGTCTGCATCCAGAAGCCAGGCGGGTTGGAAACGGAGCTCACCTCCGCCTTGGAGAAAGTGTTTTGAAGCAGTGAGGCAAATACCAGGCGGGCTTTTGGGCTCTGTGTCGGGATATCTGCCTTTGGAACCAGGCTGGAGACCTTTCAGGGAGGGTTGCTTCAGTCCTAGCCACGTGGCAGGGGCAGGACGTGACTTATGGCCTGTGAAGTTTGACAGCCTCTGGGCACTGAGGTTACAAATCACCCTCCAGTGCTGGGCACCTGTAACATCCAGGCTCCTTCTAGGGAGCAAGAGGCACTGGCCTGGCACTGCTGCCCATTCCTAGCACAGCAAAAGGAGGCTGTCACTCTCCAAGGCTTCACCGATGACAGGGGACTGGGGAAACGGCACCTAAAGCAGGGAGTATTTGTCAAGCGGGGCTCAATCAGAAATGCACTGACTGGAAACCACCAGAGGATGTTTGGGTCTTGCAAGGAGGCTTTAAGATGAAAAATGATCAAGTGTTTAATGCCTCTATTGGATTAGGCTCAGGTTCCAAATTGCTTCCAGGGGAAGCTCTTATTTAATTAGATGCTTAATCGCCTTTGGATTTGACAGGCAGAAGAGCCCATTGATCTCCATGCAGATAAAATGTCTCAAACAAAAGATGAGGCAATAGGAGCTGGAAAGCTGGTGGGCTGGCTGGTGGCAGGGCAGAAAGACCAGCTGGATCCGGGAGGAAAGTGCCTGGGAGGGTGCTCGAGGAGGGGTTGGATGTGCTTGGGAGGTCCAGCACCCCTCGGTGTCGAAGCACTGGGTGCTGTGTGTGTAAAACCTTGTGCTTTGCTTCACAGGGTACCTGGCAGCCCAGGCTGCAGCCTCTCGTGGGCCCCTGCTCTACCCCGGAGCCCTTTCCGAGGGGCAGTTCTACTCCCCACCCGAGTCCTTCGCAGGTAGGATGTGCTCTTCCTCCCCTCTGCCTCGCTGCTCCCATCACAGCGCTCCTCCTGAGCCTCCTCCCTGGGCCCTGTCTCCTTATCCCAGCCCTTGGCAGTGGTGGGTGGCAGGGCCTCGAAGACCTGACCCTGCAGAACGGGCTCCCCTGTCCTTGCCCTGCATCTGGGCATGGGGGGCACAGCCCTGCTGTCCCTGGGCCATTGCAGAGCAGAGTCATGTTCAGCCCCCATGCCTGGCTTCAGCTCTATGGGAAACTGGAGCCTTTTGTGGTCTTGGGATTAAATGCTCTTAGCAGTGGTTAAAGGGCTTGAGGAATTGCTGCCCTTGGGATGAGGGCATGGGGCGAGCTGCTGCAAGCAGGTGATGGTCAGAGCAGTGCCCGTGGTCAGCAGCAGGGCCAGCCCCACTGACAGCCCTTCCCATCGGATGGGGAGTGGGATCAGCCACTGTCCCCCAGGAGGAGCTCAGAGGGAGGTTGTACAAGTGGGGGCTTCATCAGTGGTGTGTTCATTGTGTGCTCCCCCCCCTCCAGGGTCGGACAATGAATCGGATGAGGAAGGTGCAGGGAGGAAGGTGCTGACAGCTCAGGTAAACAGGGGCAGCGTGGCCTGAGGTGGCATCCCCTGTCCCCCTGCATTCCCTGTCCCCCAGCATCCCCTGTCCCTCAGCTTCAGGCTCCTCCAGGGCTATGGGAGTCTCTGACACCCCTGTGGCCCCATCAAGCTGCTGTATCTCCAGAGCACCCCAGGTTGGTCCTTGTGTGCCCTGATACCAGTGGCATCGTGGCCACAGCAGGAGGGGGTTCTCTGGGCCACCCAGCATTCACCCACATCCCCAGGGCTGCATGCTCTTCCCTGCAGCATTCCACAGGGATGTGATCCTGGCTCTGTCTGGATCCCCCTCTCCCTTTCCCTGGTCATGTACCAAGAAGGGCATCGCTTGGGCCATCCCTGCTGATCCATGGCTCACAGGGCAGCCCTTCACCTCCTCGAAGCCTGGCTGGGCACAAGCTGCTTTCTGCTCTTTTCCAAGTGGTTCAGCCCCAGTTCTGGCACCTCCATGGGAGGAAGCTCTGCTCATCTCCCAGCCCTTTCCCTGCTGGAAGCACGCACATGAAGGCGGGATCCTCGCTGGTAGCCGCAGCTGGTGCGTGGATGCCGGCCAGGGCAGGGAGCGTGACTTTGAGCTCCAAAAGGAGGCCTCTGTCACCTAAATTAAGAGATTTCTGTGGTGTGGTGATGGGAGAGATCTCCTTTCCCTCTGCCAGCCTTGCCCAGGCTGCCTGCAAGCCCAGCTAACGCAGTGCTCTCCTCTCTCCTAGGAGAAAGAGTACGTCCGGCAAGGCAAGGATGCAATGGAGGTTGTGGACCAAATCCTCGCCCAGGAGGAGAACTGGAAGTTCGAGAAGAACAATGCAAGTGGTCCCCTGGCCCCCGTGCTGCTGGCAGGGAGCACGGATGGCTTAGCAAAAACGGGAGGACAAATGGGGCCTTGGAAACCTCCTCCCGCCATGAAAAATTAACAAGCGTTACAATTACCTGATTGAATTAGGAACCTCTTCCAGTTCAGTTCCATGTAAAACCCCCTCTTATTTAATTAGACCTTTAATTGCCTTCCTGTTTGACAGGAGAGAGCCCAGCACTCCTCCCTGGAGCTGGCAGGCGGGGAAGGGCTCACCTTTGGTTGGTGTTGGGATGCGGAGCTGTGGGGGTACAGCAGCCCCACGGTTGTGCCCTTGCTCCACACCTTTGGATGTGCTGGGGACAGCACACCAAGCAGCTCAGGCCCATGTGGGAGCAGGAGGATGTGGGGCACAGACCTCTCCTTCCACCTCTAAACCTGTTTGTGTTCCCCTTTCCCTGAGATAGGGACCTTGAGGGTGCTGGAGAGTAAATGGGGGACGTGTCTCTGCCTTAGGTCTTCCCACTGTGGCACCTCTTTGGGCAGCACACAAAGCAAAGCAGGCCCTGCCCTGCCTCTTTCCTCACCATTCCTTGAGCTACAGGGCAGTTTTCTGGGGTACCTAAAGCTCCTTTATCTCTAAAGGGTGGAGAGAAAAGGGCAGTGCCTCTGCCCCCTAAAACCACCCTTGCTTTCTGCTTGTGGGGTGAGAGTCCTGCAAACTGCTGTCTCATCTGGTGTTCAGAATTCCCCTGTCAAGTGATCCATTGTCTGATGCCAAACTAGCTGGGCAGATTGTTTTCTTTATCCAAGGGGGGGGATGGATTTAAATAGACTAATCAGAGTTTAACACAGGGCTAATGATGAAAGGTTATCATCTGTCCAGCCCTAACCCCCCCAGGGAGCCTCTTCTCAGATGTAGGTAACAGCAGCAGTGCTGGCAAACTCACCCCTTTCTCTTACCCTGGTGTTGGTAGCTTGCTACAAAGAGGATTTGACCTTGGTGAGGAGTTGCTGGCATGGGGTGGGTTCTTTTTCTGCCTCATCCATCCCTGCTGCCTCTCTGGATATGGTTTTGTTCATGGAAATCTCTGCATGTGCATCTGAAACGGGCTCAGCGCAGTTCCCTTCTGGGGTTGCTATGGGGAGACAGGGGACATGTGAGGGCTGGAGAGGGCCCTGCAGTGACGCCTGGGGGGGTTTATACACAAGTGCTTGCTTTTGCTGACATAAATGGGGACTTCCTTCTTCCCCACACAGGACTTTGGTGACGTTGTTTACACTTTTGAGATCCCTTTCCATGGCAAGACCTTTATTTTAAAGGTAAGAACCTACCTGGATCACTTCCTTAAGTCCATGTGGCTCAGAGCCACGGGGTCCCAGGACAGGTCAGGCTGCAAAGCACACTCTCTTTGCTGGAGACAGATGAAGTGCACTGCACGCTCTAGGGAATCTCTCCAGGAAAACCCCTTGGCTGGCAGACAAACTCCCCAGCAAACACGCTGGGCCCCAAGCTCTGCTGGTAGAAATGGGAGCAGGTGACTGCAAGACTCGCTTCCAACCCCAGCATCTAGGCCTAATCTGACCAAGGAGGCTAATTGGAACTAATTGCCAGCAAGACCAGGGCTGAGTGTGTGTCTGCTGCTGCCTGGCATGGAGGAGAGCTGCTTGGAAGTGCTCTGTGCCCTCTTGCTGGAGTGCCTTGGCTGGGACCCACGCTTTAATGAAGCATCGGGGCTGCGGTAGCGTTTCTTTGTTCCAGTGCATATGCTGCCTCGCTGGCAGGAGCTGCCAATGGAGCAGCTCGCAGAGGAAGAGCTGGATGGGCCCACGTTACTGCATTAACCATTTACCTCCAAAGATCTCCTGGCCCACAGGGACCTGGAGGTACCAGTGTCTGTGTTGGAGCTCAGAACAGCTTCTTAGCACTTCCCCAAGCGATTGTGCACGCAGTGGAGCTGCTGCTGAAGAGGGTGGGAGAGGAGCCAGCCCCAAGGTCTGTGTCTGGCCATGTTGCAGACAGACACTTGCCCTTTCCAAGTCCATGTGTGGCCTCCAGGCCCCTGTTGACAGCCTTGGCTTTGCGTGCTCCCGAGCCAGGCCGGCCTCACCTCTTCCCTCCTGTGTTATCCCAGTTCTTTGTGATCTGTCCTGTGTTCCTTAAGAGCAGTCTGACCCAGGTGGCTGGCTCAGTGCTCTGCCTCCATCCTCAGGCTTTCCTGCAGTGCTCACCTGAAACGGTTTACCAGGAGGTTATCCTGCAGCCGGAGAAGATGATCCTGTGGAACAGAACAGTGGCAGCCTGCCAGGTGAGCGTGCTGGACAAAGATGGCTTAATCACAGGAGCTCCTTGGAGCTTCCCAGGCCAACACAGGCTCTGGCCAGGCCCTTCCTGGTGCTTTAGCTGGATCCGAGTCACCGAGGCGTTAAATCTCCGCCGCTCATCCATACGAGCCCGATGTGCTGCGGCAGCCAGCTGCACATGGCTGCCCGGCCAAGAGCCCATGAGGTGGGCAGGGAGATGGGCCAGAGTCTGAGCCAGGCCTGCCTCTGCTTACTGGGGTCTGTTGGGGTGCTGGGGATCCGGAGGCCACCCCAAAGGAGAGGGATGAGTCCCAAAGCAGGAGGCACCCGCTGCCAAAGGGCTCGTCCCCCTCAGCTCACCCACTGTGTGCCTTGAAGCTGGGGTAGGGGAGGGTCCGTGTCGCTGTTGGCATGGGCAGACCTTTTCTTGCCTCCTTTCCTCACCCTCCTGCCCAGATCCTGCAGCGGGTGGAGGACAACACGATGGTCTCGTACGACGTGGCGGCTGGGGCTGCAGGCGGTGTTGTCTCCCCAAGGTCAGTTTATTCCACTCTCTGCTTTATACTGAGCCCCTGAAACACAGACAGAAGCATCAGACCAGGGTGAGTTCAGCCCCAGCCCTGGTGCTCTGTGCTGGATGGGAGCTCCTGGTGTCCCTGAGGCACTGGGTGATGTTCCCAAAGGGAAAAGGAGCCCCTCAGGTTTCCTGCAGACGCTTCTGGCAGGAGCCTCAGAGCTCCGAGTCTGTCGCAGTCAGTCGGGCTCCCTGCTGACAGCCCTGCACCGGGCTCTGTCCTGGTCTTGGCATACCCCTGCCAGCGCCCTTCCAGCAGCCTGGAGAGCGGGATCCACTCTTCCCAAGCCCCCCTGCATCCTTGGAACCATTCCTTTCTGTGGCCAGGGATTTCGTGAACGTGCGGCGGATCGAGAGGAGAAGGGACAGGTACATTTCCTCAGGGATGTCGACCACGCACAGCCTGAAGCCTCCGCTCTCCAAGTACGTCAGGTAAGAGGCAGGTTCTGGTCTTCCTTGAGCTGGTTCCTAACACACACACACTTTGCTTAAGCTCGGGGCAAAGAGCCACTGAAATGCAACCCCTGCTGTCTTGCTGGCAGCGTGTGCAGGAAGCAGGGTCTATTTGTGGAACTAAACCTTGCTTCCCTTGTTCTTCTGCCTTTGTTAGAAGAAGAAACTCCCTGTGCTGTTGAGCGCTGCTCGGGCGTTTCCCAGCTCTCAGCTCAGGGCAGTGGAGGTGTTGACCACGACCAGCACAAACCCCATCCCGCTCTGCATCCTGTTTATGTCCCAGTTCATTCCCAGCCAGGGACAGCTGCCCTTCCTGAGGGGCCCTAAACAGCTGACAGTGGCTGCTTGAGCCTCTCGGATGCCTTTAGCTTCTCATAAGCCAGGCACTTACTGACTTTAAAGGCTGTGGACGTTCAGAGATGGTCCCATGGGTGAGCCAAGCTGCGTCAGGACGTGCTGGCTCTCAAAGCAGGGCAGGTCTTGAGCCTCTCCCCTTGCAAAGGGACAGCTTTGCCTTGGCTGGGAATGGATCTCAGTGGGTTCAGCCTCATCAAACAAGGACTCCTTGTTCTGCTGCTCCGGTGCTTGGGGCCCAGCTGGGCCACTTCACGCACGGACTTTGTTTTTCCCAATAATCTGGTTAAAGTAATTGACATTTTAACTGGGAGCCGCTGGAGCTGCCTCGCTCTGCTTAGGAGCTGGGGACTTCAGGGCTTGGAAAGATCTTTCCCAATGTATGCAGCAGAAAATAGCGTGTTCCTGAGCTGGGAAGGGAAACCTGTATTTGAGCTCCATGTGTTGAGCACAGCTCTTGTCTCAGAGACGGATCAGATGGTGCCAGGAGGGATCTGGGGGCTGTGGTGACAAAGCTCCCTGTGCCCAGCCTGGCCCTGCCCGTGCTGGGTTTCCCTGCCCGCTCGGCTTTCCTGGGACCAATTCCTTGCACCGCTTCCATAGGGTTACACCTGGGGAGGTCCCTGGGATGCGGAGCTGGGGCCGGGCTGGCACAGGCTGGAGGCAGAGGCTGCTTCTGCTGCCAAGGCACCTGTGGGAAACCTGCCCCTCCGTGCTCACTTGTGTGCTGCAGCCAAAGCAGATCCCTTCCTGGGCTCTCTGCATCTGCTCTGACCCTGCTGGGCTCCAGCTCTTGCTGCCAGGCATGGACTGGGGGGGGGGGGGCTGCTGCTGCAGAGCAGTGCACCCCAGGGTGTTACAGAGCAGCCCCGGCAATGGCTGCGTGCTCCTGCTTCCCTGCAGGGGGGAGAACGGGCCCGGAGGATTCATCGTCCTGAAATGTCCCAGCAACCCCAGGGTCTGCACCTTCATCTGGATTCTCAACACGGACCTGAAGGTAAGGGCAGTTCTCTGCTGCTGCCCCCGCGCTGCGGCCGCATCCTGTCCCCAGCAGGGCTCCCGGCAGCTCCAGCATCATCCCCCGCTGCACGCTCAGGACCTGCGCCGTGCTCCCACAAAGCAGCTCCTTATCAAAGGCTGCCTTAAGGGGACCTGTGTTCTGCAGGGGGACGTTAAACACTACCTGAAAATCACCCTTTTTCCCCCAAAAGTTGTCCCTGTGCGAGGAGGGGAAGCTTTTCCTTCAGGATTCCACATCTCTGTGTGCAGGACTGGGCTCTTGCTGCTCCCAGGACCCCCCATAACACAGCGTGGGGCCGAGTCTGCACCCAGGACAGGGCTCTTTGG
>JANHGB010041941.1:0-32617 GCA_026283785.1 Coracopsis vasa
CTTAGGCCCTTCTGAGGCCACTGAGAAGCAGCAAAAGCCATATTCCTGAGCCTATAATAGATGCAAATTGTGCAGATGGAGAGGAAGCTCTAACAGCCGTTGAATGCAATCTGTGAGCACTACTGTTTCATTTATAGTGATGCTACCTAGGCATTTGCACTTAAAAGGAACAATAAAGAGGTGTCAGAACAATCGCAAGGCTGCAGGATTTAAACTGCGGCAAAGACGTTTTGAGCCATGTGAAATGTTGCCTGCAAAAGATCTGTTTTTTCCGTTAGTTTTTGTTATTACTGAAGGCTGTTCTAGTTCTCCTTGTTTTATGACACCGAATGGTTCATTTGCCTTCAAAGACTCAAGATGCAAAGAGGGAGCGAAACAAATTAAGTCAAAACTGCAATGACTGGTAAAAACTGCACAAAGTATGTCACAGCTCGTATTTATTTCTCTATTTAGTTTTGAAGTAGCTTTGCTATGCA
This sequence comes from Coracopsis vasa, assembly GCA_026283785.1. NCBI lineage: Eukaryota > Metazoa > Chordata > Aves > Psittaciformes > Psittacidae > Coracopsis > Coracopsis vasa. The sequence goes on from JANHGB010041941.1 coordinate 477, forward strand.
AGTAGATGGTTGATTCACGAACTTGCCAGCCAACCTCTAGCAGATGGAAGTAGAGTTGCTGTAATGTTTTGGTGTTCTTGTTTACAGGACAAAGGGCAAATTCTCAAACATGCAACCTTTGCAGGTGTGCATATACCATGTTGAGGATCTGAACTGCTGTTGCATTTTTAGTCTCTTGATTTGGAGAGGGGGGTTGTCATGAATTAGAAATTGCACAAAAAAAAATTAAGGGGAAAAAAAAAATCTAGTGGCTGTCAACCAACAGACATCTACTGATTAACAAAGAATAACGGGCTTGCATTTAGTGTCCTGTTAAAAGCACAGTAAGCTGTGATTGTGAGCACATTATCTGTGAGTGTTGCTACTTAACAGCTGCAAATGTGAAAGCTATGTGTGCCTAGAAAAAACAAGGAAACTAAAGCATTTGTTGTTGTACCACAATAGGTGTGTTCAAAGTGCCTTAATCCTACTGAATAAGAGCAAATAGGCCTTGAAAGGAAATATGGAGTCTAAAAATGAATATATTGATTTTGTAATAAAAATTAAAAAAAAGATAAAGAAGAGTTGGAGTAAAGCTATATGAATGTTAGGGTAAGCTTAGCTATGTAGCTACAGCAGAAAAAAATGCATTATAGGACCTGTTGTCATTCTGGATCTGCTAGAATTCCTATGGGATACTTTTATCTGATTTTTATAACTATAATTCATTTGAATTCTGTTGGTGTTCAGAGGCCCTGGTTGAGAGTCAATCATAGTAATATAGCTGTATCCCAAAGATCTCATGGTTTGTATAGACAACGTAGGCAATTAGCAGGTAAATGTCCCACAACTGAAGAACATCCAAATTGCCTAAGACCTTGTCATATCTTAATATTTGTTTGAGTTGTTTACATCACTCAGTAAAATAAGTAATCTACAAAATGAGATCATGCTATTCTCATCTTTCAGAAAAGATATAGCATAACTAATGATAATAAATGCTCTAAGAGCTTTCTAATTTATATATTAGAAGTTCAAAGTGATGTTTTTCATATAATATGGACTTAAATTGTATGAGTCTTTTGAATCAGTAGCTTTTAGAGAGAAATATATCTTAGGGAAAAGGTTGAGGGGGAGGGAGCAGCAAGAGTGTTTGTTTTAGTAGTTCTGTCTGTATGAAGGTCTGTACATGTGAGTGAACAAGAGATCAGCAGGGCAAAACGTACCATAAATGCTGTAAAGTCTCCTCCAATTGTGTCAAGCAGTAAACCCAAATGAACTTGCAAAGTCATGCACTAGTTCAATTTTGGAAAGGAAAACCTGGCTTTGAAGCCAACTAAATCAATCTCTAGATCAAATTAAATTTGGAGTATCCTGTGAAGCTCCAATACACAACTCCAATAACAATCAGCACTTAAGGTGCAGGCAAATAATGTTTCATTTAAAAGAAATTGAATGAGGATTACTGACAGAGAAAGTTTTTGATGCTGTTTTGTCATTAAAGTCAAATTATAGCCTTATTGTCTTAATCCCATATGTCTCAATCATCTCTCACTCCTTCTGTCTCTCTTTAATGCACAAAAAGCCCTGTGCATGGTTGGTCTTGTGTCTTCATCTCATTAAAACCTTGCCATGCAAATGTATCATAAGTGTTGCCTGAAGACTTCTGTCTCATGCAAAATTTAGCTTAAACTCTACTGGCATCAAATAATTTGTTATGCACAAACCTTCTGTTTGGTTTGCTGACATTTCTTCTTAGCTGGCTCTCATGGTGATTCATTATCTTGTGATACAGATTTCCAAGTATCATCTTTGTATTGATTTTTATATCTTTAATAACCACTCCACAGAAGATGGCTCCACTTGGTGTCATTGATCGCATCAAAAATTCAAGGCTTACAGAAATACTAGAGGGCTAATTGGTAGCAGAACATTTCAGACTTAATCTTAATGCAGTCTTAATCTTCTGCACTAACCTTACTTGAAGATTTCGTTATTGAGGCTAAAGGGAAACTAGTGAATAACTGAAAATTACCTGGTGAGAGCAGGTAAAACCATGAGGACTGTAAATGTGCAAAATTGAGATAACAAAGATTAGATCTGAAAAACAACTTTCTTTTGTCTCTTCCCTTCCACCTAAGTGTCGTCCTTAAGGAAGAGGCAGTACATAATTCTCTTGTTAGCTGTGTGGAAAAATGCATGTGCGCTGCATCACATATTGTGCAGTGGGCCAAATGGGATTGAGTCTGTCACTTGATTTTAAGAAAACTATTACGTCAAACAAGTTCAAAAATGTGTTCTGGAGTCACTTTTGAAAAAGAAGTGGTCAAAGGTAGGTAATTTTAATCTTTTATTTCTTAGGTAAAAATTAAGGGCTCTATTTGCAAGCTTAAGGCTTTAGACAGTCAAGTCTTGGCTAGGTTTGAATTTAGAATATTTGAAAATGTGGGCCAGAGCAACAATCTGGGAGTCCTCCCTCAGTCTGTTTAATTTGCTCTAATGTGTTTAAAGCTTCTATCCCTTGTTCGATTTTTCAGCAACGTGATCTGTCAATGACAAGGAGTGATATGTGTGTCCATATTTTTTCATGACTGCATTTGTGACACTTTTTCACTAAGCTGTTTTCCAGGATTTTGCACTGATGAGTTATATTCTAAAACTTAAAAACAACTGAAAATAAACCATGCTGAGTTACAAGGGACTGGGTTTTTTTTAGAAAATCCAGTGATAGACGAAGAATATGTAGAGACAGAAACACGTTAAAACCAGGGAAGATAATTTCTCAAAAAAGCTGCCCTTGTAAATTGTTAAAAAGCTGTTAAAAAAAGTGTCTCCCAAAGCCACATGGTCTGTGGATTAAACATAGCAAGGCAGATTGTCCAGCTAGTACTAAGAGTATCAATCAGGGCTACTCAATCAATTCTTGCCAGTAAAGGCATTGAGGCAGCGTCAAGTCTGCTAGTTCAGTCAGGCACTGCATGCCATCTGTGCAATGGAAACTGCCTGGTATACTTTCTAAAAGATTAGAAGAATGGCTAGAAACATGGGATCTCCCATAGGAATGTGAGAGACATCATATGTCTGGGAACTTGGTAAGAAAAAGAATTAAATGTATACATAGACTAGGTTAGAATAACCTTGGTCACTTTCGACTTCTGTGGTAAGCAGACCTCTTTTTCCACTAGACCCTGTCAAGTCTGTCAGCTTAGCAGTAGTTTCTTTATGAACATCCTAAATTTGGAGCTGACTGTAAGAAACCCACATTGTTCTCACAAAGTCCAATCGAAAACACATTGCATGGTTAATACATCCATACACACTTCATGCCTTTATTATGTTTCTGGTTTTACTCTCAAACTGATAGGAGGTCATCCACATCAACCAGATCTTCTCAAATAGGAATCTAGCAGCTCTTTTTGTTTCAGATTTTTACTGTGTTCACCACTACAACCCAACTGAGGAGTGTATTCATTGAGTAAACTGATCAGTCAGGGAAATGCTGTCACCACATTTCCAGGGAGAGGGCCAGAAAATACAAGGTCAGTCTATGCATTGCTTATTCACAGTGGTGATCAGTGACTCCCAGAAATTTTGTCCAGCCCCTGAATAATTATATATGAATATATTCCTTAGCCATCAGCATGGTTTGGCCCAGGGTCGACAAGTAGGCTGTTTGATGAGGGACAGTGATACAGCTGAAATATACTCTAAATCTACTAGCTTCCTAGCTTCCAGCCTTGTATTTTTCCTTTCTCTTAGAAAGGAAATTCTAGAAAATTGGCTTCCATTAAAAAAAAAAAATAAAAAATTGCGCACATTCATTGACATTTTTTATGGACAAGATATACAAGATGCATGCTCTATCTACCAATAAATAGGATTGGAAATTACAATATATTATGGCTGAATACTTGTATCTGAATTCAAACATAAATACAGGGAGACCTCTCCTCTTTGCCACCCACAGCAACATAATACAAAAGGCTCCTAAAATGTACAAGAGCAAACATGATCCATCTAATCTGTCTCTGACTTTTTACATCTTTTTTTTTTTTTCTATTTTACTAATTTTTAAAGGGTGGAGAGAAAGTGAGCAAAAAAGCCACTGGTGTTTCCAGCAAAAAATCTGAACTGTAAAAGCTTTAGAGAGCACTTGTTTGCTTTCATTTCTACACAAAATGTTTTTATTCCATTCATTGTTTTGTTTTCAAAAAACTTCAGGTTTTGGAAGAAAAGACCTGTAGTCTCATGCCTTAGTTACATGCTATGAGAGAAAAGAATTTCAAAGTATAACTTACAGCTTTTAGTAAGTGTCATTCTTCAAGTATATCTCTCACTTTGTCCACCTGGCAGTGTTCATAGTTCATGACATGTAGCTGTGAGGCCTGGTCGTGCTGCAGGACAGAAGAGTAATTCCCATTGATTTCAATGGGTATTACATGCGTCCTGCAGCGGGAGAGTAGGGCCCTTAGGTTTCACTGAATAGCAAATAGTCATGTAAAATCCACGGGTCCTATTCTTTCACTGCAGGGTATGTTGAAGTCAATGGGAGTTACTTGTTAGATGCTGTGATGGGAAAAACTTATCCTTATAAGATAAAGCTGTCCATTCATTGTTGCAGTTTGATGAATTTTTTTACAAAGACCCTAGCAATCTCATTTTCTCTATAGAAAATATTAGCTTCTGACCACCTTTATTCCACTTTATAATTAAAAATGAAGCTAACCCCAAGGAAAACACATATAAAAAAAAGCCCATGGAAGAATTGGGAGAAAATTGAATTTATGAAATAACCATGATTTTTGCGTAGATGCTAAACAACTCTGTGACGTAGTGAAATATGGTTATTCTCTAGAAACAGTCTCTGCTGACACCAGGTATCCCAACAAAAATATCCACTGTTGATGCTACTAATCTAAAGTGATCTAAATAAGGAACTAGAAGTTGGCAACTGATACAGTGTTTGGAATCTGTTTCTCAAACATTTTCTTGGATTTTGAGGCTGAGCAATGAAAGTTTGCACCCAAAGCAGAATTCAAATATCTCCTACATTAACATGTAATAACATCAACTGAAGGAAAGGATTTCTTCCCCTCCCCCTGCCATCTCCTACTTGTCCACCCCCAAGTGCTCTCCTTGGTAGTTTGAAAGCAGCAAAGAACTTAAGAAATCTGGGCAGTCTATCAGTTTGCTACGGTTCATTTTAGCTAATCCAGACATCCAGCACAGCAGGGGGAAAACTGCTGTATCTAGTGAAACAAGAGCATGTATAATTAAAACTCTGTTATTAATGAACTTCCAGTCGTTATGTAAATGAAACTGATTTCAAGTCTAATTTGTCAGCCTGAATTCTTTTTCTGTTCTCCTTTTGTCTAGGACAAGAACTCATCATAATGGACTTGATAATAAAACACTGGCAGACATGCTGTGTGCAGTGCCCATCTGAGTTAGGGCTTTTAGCATGGTTAATTGATACAGTTACTGCAGGATAAGTCTATAAGGCATTTTGTATGGCTTTACATTTTACAAGCTTGCTTTCCCTTTTTTTTTTTTCTTCTTTTGACAGTGTTAGCTATTCTTTGCACATTCCTCATTACCGTTACCTTTACATGAGGGGTGGCTTGTAATTACTGACTGTTAAATACTTTTCTTCTCATTTTGTGTGTTGTTCAAAGACAGCAGAGTTCAGAAAGGTCTGTGGGAAGGGAAGTCTGTAGTTATCACACAATGGCTAACAGTCATCAGGAGAAAAGGCCTGTCAAAGCGCAAGGCTGCCATGCACTGCCTCCTTACCCCATTGTCTTAGATCAGGTGTCAGTCACCATCCTGCTCACTGCATTTGCTTTGATATGAAATAACCAGTACTGAAGTTATGTAGAAAGGACAGGCGCTCCATTGGGAAGGGTGAGAGTAGGATCCAAAGGAAACCCTGAATGTTAGCTTTTTCAGTTCCACCAAAATCAGGCAGGATCCTTTGAAATAGTCCATATCCTTCATTGGTCAAGCCAGTGGTAGACAGCAGAATTAGTTGTGAAGTTGATGGGACTGAAGGGGTGCCTCCAAAATTCAGTTTTCACATAATAATTTTTCTTTTTTAAAAAGTCCTCTTACTGGGTGTCCTTTAATTTTCACCAATTAAGTTTTTTTTTTCTTCTTCTTGTCAATGTATTCAGTACATTTTGACCTATTAGTTCAGATTTATATTGTTCTCAGGATCATCTGTTTAACAGGTAAAAGGTGCCAGTGAAGGTTCAGGAAGAAAGGAACAAGAGGAGCATAAGCAAGTATTTGCATATATACCTTGTGCAAAGAAAGGAGAGGTTAACAAAAGAATAATCAAAATAGGATATTAAAAGAACTGAAAAAAAAAAAAAAAAGGGAAAGAAACAATATCTGGCACCAGCCTAGATCTGGTATCAAGGGGGCATTGGAAACAGGCCATTTTACTCACGAAAAACTGAAAATTGTTTATATTATCCTGTGTCAGAAACAACCCATCTTTTTTGTTCTTTGGGACTTTGTCTTTTTTTGGTGTAAGTGTGCTCTTTTTGTGCCATTTTTTTTTTTTTTTTAATCAGCTTGCTTTTTTTAAAAGGGACAAAAAGCACGGAAGGATCATTGGTTCTACTCATAGGAAACTGAATAAGGGTGAAAAATTCTCTGTGTAGAAGTGGGAAAATGTATCTTAAAGGTTTCTTTCCTGGTTGTTGTTTTTTTTTTTTCCCTCCACTTTAGGCTTTCTCTCTGTGCCATCTTTGTGCAGAAGTCTAACTAAATGCATACAGGTAATGTTTAGAATTACTTTCTGAGGTTTTTTTAGAGTAAATTAGCCTATTGGCTCTTCATTAGCCTGGTGGGCCAAGTCAGAAATCTCTGTTGTGGGTATGGGACACCTGAGCAAAATATGGAGGCCTGGGAGCTGGACAGAATTAAGGCAAGAGGATCAGTAGGTGATGAGTGTAGAAGAGAGGTAGGCAGCATTTCCTTCAAATGGCAATGCTGCAACAGCAGTAGCAGAAACCTGGGAAATGATGAGTCTATGCGTAAGGATAATAGGGAAGCAGAGCTGAGGCATATAGGAAAATGGCATTAAGCAAACACAAGTCATGGGAAGCTGGTCAGGCAGTGAGCCTACAGCAGAAATTATTTTTGCAGTGGTTAAAAACTGATAGAGATTTTACAGGAATGGAGACCTGAGCAATTTCCCTTATTCAGCTTCCTTAAAGATACTTTTGAAACTGCAGATTTTTTTGTGAATGTTATGTTAGGTATTATAAGGATTCTAAATAAACTGCTGTGAACTGGAATTATTTTTAAATAAAGCTTTTGCTCTGAAATCTTGCTCATACATCTTATTAGTGCTAGCATACAAAGAAGCTGGATGTTGACTGCTATGTGAAAGGGACAGAAAGGTCCTTCCAGGCTTTTTGGGCACCTCTCTCAGTTCTTGGGTCAACTTGCCTAGCTCAGTCTCCAAACCCCACAGAGCATACCTGGAGCCTGCGAAGGGGAATGCCTGTCAGCCAAAACCCTGTGTGGTTGGGAGGGCTTCTAAGTGTACCCTCAACCCACTGTCACACACTAAATTGTGATCTGTAAGTTCATGTCCAATGAAACTCTGGCCTGCTTGGAAGATGTGCAAATGCCAGGAAGGAAAAATTCAGCACTTTCCACCTCTTGCTGTGTGGGACAGACACCCACCTCAGGCTTTTCTTTGGATAGCTGTTTGGGACATTTCAATTCTCATGCTTTCTTTCCTTTCCTGTGCAAATTGTAAAATGTAGTCAGGGAATATTGTGCAGTTTCTGTCAAAGAAGAAAGAAGTTTTAAAAGAAACACCTTTCTGTCACACCTTGAGCTGGGAACTACGTGGTGCTTTGAGCATTCTGTCAAAGAGGTTTGGTGTACTCAGGGTATGTGTTGAAATTGCTGTGGGGATATTGCTGGTTGAGAATATGTATTAGATGTATACTTGGAGGGTATCTTTTAATATCTGCTAGCCTGACTTTATTATTTCTACAATAATAAGACATAAAATAAACTAGATACTTGCTGAAGCTTTAAAACGTTCTTGCGACATAAACATAATGTAAAATCTAGTTTAGTTCTAAGGCTCGAGCTGAAAAGAAGGAAAAAGAGAAGGGAGAGAAAGAGGTTCCGTGTTTCAGGGAAAGAAGTTTTGTACAACAAAGCAGGTGTTTATGGAATGCTACATTTTAATTCAGTGCAGCTAATATCCCAGTTTATGTTGTTTGGAGTAATGACAGTGTAACACAGAGCTGTAGCAAAGATTTGCAGGTTTCCTTTCGGTCAGTGACAGTTGCTATAAACAGGTGGGGCTATTTTTTTTGTTACTATTCTACTCCATCTACATCCAGCAGTTGGAGGGGAGGGGAAGGGAAGAGGGTTACAGTTTTTACAGTTTAGAAGGCTTTTCTTTTTGTCACATTTAAACTAAATATACACAGGTGGCTAGGTGGCACTGTGGATTAATGTACTTCTGAATTAATGTGCCTAGAGTGGCTTGTATCACAAAGTGAGCATATCTGAAGTGGAAGCTTGCTTCCCCTCCTGATTCACCATGTGTGCAGTTGTTTGAGTTGCATTTATACTAAAATCAGAAATCCAAAAGAATGAGCACTCCAGTAATGCAAGAAATATATTGATGAACCTGAACCTCCTGTGTTTTGGAGCTATATACTGTTTTGCAGTCACTCTGTTGAAACTTGCTGGTTTAACTCTGAAGAAGTCACTCAAACTGGAAAAACTGGTTTAGAAAAAAAAAAAAAAAAAAAAGAAAAAAGCTTTTCAAATGTTGCATATTGAGTAAAAAATAAATAAACCAAGTACTTCTCCAGTACTATGAGCACCAAGCATGCTGAGAGTACTCTAATGCTGGGAGCTGTGGGTTTCTGTTGAAGCAAGAAGAGTTCAGAATCGCAGGCTGTAAAACCCTACTGAAATCCAATCACACAGAGCAGGCAGGCATGTATTGCACACAGCCATATACAAATTATGCTTCTCTGCAAACAGTTTTTAATGTAAATTTTTTCAGGGGTGGTCCTTCCACTGCAATCGTTGCTAATCATAGCTTCAACAATAACTTTGGTAGAAGCTCCTGATTGCAGTAGAGTCTACATGAAGCCAGGTGAACCTTACTTATCCAAGAAGTTTCACCCGTTTAAAATATTTTGTTTCTCTAAGAATTCAGAAGTAGAATGCATATAACCAATAGGTATCAATTATTGCACATTCTTAGCCTCCTCTACTCAACTCCAGAGGTAATAATCACTATAGGGATTTCTAAAAGGTAATTACTGTGTATTGCTTAATTATAGTTTATTAAGATCAAACATACTTCAGTATTTAGTTGATATAACAGAAAAACACAGTCTGTGTTTACAGTTTTAAACGCAAACAGTGCAATCTGCACTGAGTCTTAAAAAAAAAGTGGGGTTTAGGATACAGCAGTTTAGATGTCATGACTGCTGAATTAGCCACCCTCCCCTTTGTAATATCAAATACAGTTTCTGTGACCTGAGGCAACAGTTCTTCATGGTGCATGGTATATACTCATTGTTACTACTTCTTTCTAGTTAAAGTTGAATGTTGTAACAGAGGGGAGCTAGTCAGGTACAGAATATTAACTGCGAGATATTTTTTCATGGGTATTTTTAGCCAAAGATGTATACAATTAGTTAAAGAAATAACTTTGCGAAGAACTGAGTGCCTGTAAAAAGCGAACTGATTAAGAAATGAGTATCTAACATCTAACTAGATCTCTTTTCCTTAAATTGAAAATGAAAGCTGCCACTTCTACTAAAGGCCCTCGCAGCCAAGAGATTTCACAGCAGTTCAGTTAAAGCCTAGCTAATGAATATAAGTTACTTTGGTGGATTTTAGCTGACTTTGAAATTAAAGTCTGAAACCGTTGGATGCTGCTAGCAGAGCTAGACTATAGCAAAATGGACTTAATAAACTCCATTGTGCAGTTAGATCCCTAGTGAGATTTGCCTTCCATCCATGACCAATTGGTATTATTTTTTTGGTGACTGGTACTTTTGTCTGTGAGACTGGGATTTCTGGGAGTGATTAGCACTTTTCAACAGTGATTGACAGGTTGTAGCAGCAATGAGACAATAAGAGGAATCATTAGGAATTCAGATGCAGATTTTTGTTTGCATGCTTTAGGACTGATTTGAGTGGAAGTGAAATCTAGATATGAGGGCAGAAATCAGCTATTATTTCGTCCATTTTTGTAAAATACGAAAGCAAAAAATGAAAATGTGCAGAAAGAAAAAATTGAAAAGAGAAGAGGATACACGATAAGGCACATTATTGTTGAACAGGACAGAATTCTCCAAAACCTTTTGGTTAGGTTTTGGTTTTTTGGTGGTTTGGGGGGTTTTTTTAATACACGTTTCATACACGAGTTTTGAGTACGTGTCAGAAGTAACCAAATGCTGCTTGAAAGCCTTTAGAGTTTGTAGTTGATACAGTTCTCATACTGAAGAAATATTACATGTAAGACAACAAAAAATAGTAGAGGAAATGTCTATGTTGGTGCTTTGCTCAACCTTAATAAAACTGTGTCTGTTGCATTTAAACAAGAGGCCGTAGGGAAATAATTATAGTGACTGATTCCAAGCATTGACCAGCAATTGATAATTGGCCATAAATAATTAGGAAATAATGGCATGTCAGTGATGTAAATTATGTAAATGTAGTAGCTGTGTCCCTGGATACTGATTCTGAGTGTCTTATAAGTGACTTTTTTTATTCAGATTATAAATTTAATATACTGTACATGACAATTTAATCTTGTTTGGCATCAAAGCTACCAAGATAATACAGAATTATACAAGTCTAATCAAAGAGGGAGAAATCAGATGAACATCATTATTTTGAAGAGCTGGTTTAATGGGAGTTGGCATTTTCAAAAGAGCATGGATTCTTTCTCCTTTTTTTTTTTCCTGAGACAACAATTAATCTGAACTAGGTTTCTGAAGCGATAGGCTAACAGAACAAAACACTGACTGAAATTGCAGATGTGAAAGTGTGCTTCATATCTTATAAGGTATTAAATATTTGACATATGATTTTTGTATAGTCTGTACTGTTTACATAAAACAGTCATGGCTCTGGATTTTTAGTCCCAAATTTTGTGCCCTTCAGGCAAGGGCTGTATTTTTTTGTGTTGTGACTAACTTCTGAACTTTTCATTATCTTTTCCTTTTCTGTTGATATCAACAAAGGTCTCTAACTTTTTATATTTTGGATTGTAATACAATCAAGTTATATTAAAAAATACATTACATTACCCAGCATAAATTGCACAGAAATGTCTAATGCCTCCCGAGAATAAAATTTATAGCACAAGGAGAAGGGATTCAGCTCTGTGTAGTTTGGTTTTTGCTGGACTTGTTAGCATATGGGCTGAAAGATACTCTGGAAGTACTCAGTTATTGGTGAAGTTTAATCCTGATGGTATTTTATCGCACAAACTACATGCTGTTCATAGATTGATCACTTTTAGTTTACAAAATGCCTGAAATTAATAAGGAACATGCAATGCTCAGTCAGTTAGTTCCTGGATATCAATGCATTGTAATTTGAAAAAGCTTCTAAAAAGTTCCAGATATGATATTCTGATGCCAAGCTGATGACCCAAATGTATGTAGCTCTAGCATACTACACACATACACAGACTAGTTGATGCTGTAGTGTCATGCATCTGCATTAGCATCTGCATTAACATGGGAATGGTTTCAATTCTCCTCTCTACCTTCAGATTTTCTTTCTTATTAATTGGATTTTGTCACCCGGAATAAAGAGAACCTTTGAATTTGCGCTTAATATTCAGCACGTATTTGTCTCCCACTGAAGCTGGTAACATGTGCTGATTCAGGACCTGAAGGGATGTAGTAACGCTAACATTTGCTCAGTGAGGATAGCAATAGTTAGGATGAATAGATAAGGTGGAAGCAAGAAGGAAATGTGGGGTGGAGGGAAGAGCAGGAGACAAATTTGTGAAAAGGATGTAGTTACCTTCCAGTGTCCTGCCAGCCCAGCTTGGAGCACCTGCTGTTGCTGTGTGAGCAGTAGCTCCTGCTGTTTCTAGAAGTGAAACCGCCCTGCCTGTACTTGCCTGTCAGCAGTGCTAAACATTTCTGCTTTCATTCCAATTAGAACAAGATACTCGCCAAAAAAAGCCTGCACTTCAACATCAACATTATTTAAAAAGAAGAAAAAAACCACCAAATTCTCCTGCCAGCTAAGGCCTCCCTCACTGCCTTTCTTTTTAGTGAAGAACAATTCTAAACTCAGCCTTATTCTAAGCATGATCTTTATTCTGTTTTCTTTTGGTTTGTTTTCATTTCAGTGCATTTCCTCATTTTTCTTTCCTGTGGTCTTATTCATATCTCTCATTAAGACATAGGTATTTGCTTATTCTCACTTAACATTGGAAGGAAGATTTTTTTTTTCTCTATGGAAGCCAGTTATAAAAGGCATCTTTTTTTTTCTTTCTTTTTTTTCTTTTTTAAGTCTGATTGCTCCTTCTGCAATAGAGTCTAGATATTCTAAGAGAACTAACTAGGGGAAAGATATATCAGCATTAAAAATAAGGTAATTTTTAAATAACTCCAAGATAAAGTGGACATATGGTATGAGATAAAACATGTAACCTAACCATATAGATATTTGGATTCACACTGCCTTTTTCTGGCTCTGTCAGTGCTCTGTATGGGGAGATAAGGGCAGACTTATAAGGCTATGATTCAGTAGAGGCTATTTCGACAAGTTTCCACTCAGAGATTCTGTTCATCAACCTCTAATTAGCACTTCATCGCTTTCAGCTTTGTGTCACCCAGCTGACTAGAGGAAGATGACACCTCCAACTTGAACTGGGCTTTTTTCCATTTTCTTGGAGCTCATCAAGACATGTGGTGCTTTCTTAAAGTGCAGCTGGTGCTGGCACTTTCATTGTAAATTTAAATCGCTGTGTTTGGAAAAAGGTGATAAGAACAGTTTGTTTCATGTCCCTGGTGTTTAGCCTGAGGCAATTCCCAGCAAATATATTCAAGGCTACTTCTGGTTTGATCTGCTTCATTTTTTTGTATTATTGTTATTATTAATAACAATGCTAGAAAATATGCACCTAAAAGAGTTACTCTGCACAGTGTATACATTTTTTCCCACAGTCAATAAAGTTTAAAAGAAAACAAAACCACTTTAAGATTCAGTTTAGATAAATAGCAAAAATATTAACTTTGTGTATATGTTTGGAGAAGGAGTCAGGTTTTTGCAAGGTTTTTTTAATTATTTTATTAACACATGTTTTGGAGAAAAAGACGGTTCATTTTTCTTGATTTTACATTCCACTCTATTGCTCGTGCTGTAGATAACGTATAACTGTAGTTTATAACATGGTATTTTCTGCCTATACAGTTATATTACTTATGAAAGAATGTGAATAACCAATGGTATGTATTTATGTTTCATATAAGAATCTCAAAGTACTTAGGCTTATAGAAACATGTTTACAAAGCCAGCTTCCAACACTTTTAGCTATGTCCATTATACTTTATTCTTATATGCTTATTTGTGCACATTTACACTGTTAAGATCTGAAGGTATGCTGCATAATTGATATATTTTCTGCTTGTTAAAGTGTGTGCCAAAATGGGCAGTGCTAAGTAAATGGATTAAGAATTTGCACATCAACTTCTATTTTCAAAATTCATATATTACTATATAAAGCTTTATTCTGAATATGTAACTCATATTTGCGACTTAGTTATAGAATCAACAAAATTAGAAAGATTCCATCTCATAAGAGCATCTATAGTATATTTACTTTGGGAAACAAGGGTCTTTTTTACTTTCATTATTTTTACTAATTCTTATCAAACACCAACATTACCTTTAGAAATAAAACTCTTGTGAACAAAATTTCTATCAAATTTTAACGGGGCTTTCCTGATTTGCTGCTGTGCATTTCAATGCTGATTAAGAGCTAGGTCATAAATGCTGCTGCACCACAGTAAATGGCATTAAAAGTCTTAAGAACCTTCTATAACGACCTTACAAGTGAGCACAGGATTGTGCTTCTTTTCTTCCAGTGAGGCAGAAATGAAAGCATACACAAGAAAAATTTAGCTAAATCCAACTTTCAAAAACTGAGCCACTGCATTGACTTAGATCTAATTTTACATTCTGACTAATAGTTCTGGTGTAAATTGCTGTATTTCCATTGCTATAGAAATTAAACTCTGATTTCTGTATGTATGTATGGAGAAATGCAACATATGTAGATAATGGCACAATCCTGTATTTATGATATTCAATTTTTCTATAAATATAGATGTTCAGTGATTATCAATAGAGCTGCTCATTAAAATTCAGACTTAGATACAAAATGATGCCATCTTGTCTTAATATTTGAAAACCTAAAAATATCTCTCTAGCTCTCTGAAAATCTGTATTTTAGCATTTACATTCAGTAGTTTATTGCAGTAGGAAATATTTCAAACAGAAGAAAAAAATTGTCCCATCAAAGTACTCTAATGATTCAGGAGACTTTTTTTTTTTTTTTTTTTTACAGCAAATGAAATATTAAGAATGAAGCTTAATCAAAGAGGGAGTGCTGCATTCCCTCTGAATGTGGGAAATAACTGATTATTGTGCTGAGGTTTTGCAAATCAGCCCTGTTAGGGGTAAGATCAAGCTCGATTGCAGTCTTGCAAAATTGATGTTGCCTTTACGGCATTTATACAAATGGTTTTACGTTGTGAAAGTCTTCCTTTAATGATTGTTTGTTCCTTTGACAAACTAGCTAATTGTCCACTGCTCTATTCATCTTAATTCAGATTCATTACCCTTCATTTTTCCTCTCTACCCTTCAGCAGCTACTGCTATGGCCTCACACTGCTATCATATCCAGGAATGTAAAACCATTTTGCTGTAGTGCCACAGGGAGCTTCCTTGTGCTACCTGCCAGGTAGATGTGAAGTAAATGGACTATCTCTATTCCACATACTTTAAAAGCTCTTTCTGGAGCTTTGACTGTTATCTTCCCACTGTAATACCCAAAATCCCACTTTGGCAGTCTGCTCTGTCATGTTACTGACTGCCCCTGACCTGAGCACTGTAATACCCCTAGGACTTTCAAATTAACCCTCCTCGTCTAGCGTTTGAGAAATTTGGTATGGGATGAAGTATCTAGAGGGACACCTGTGACACAGAATGAGGTTTTTTTTTCACTTTGAGCCTCTAGCTTCTGCCTTCTGCTGCATGACCCCACATGCCAGGTGTAGCTGATTTGGTACATGCAGGCACAGGGGAAGCCACTGCACTGATTAGCAAATGCATTTGATAAAGGTCTACATACAGGGATTTTCAGGCAGTCAGGTGCATGAATCTCACATTCAGTAGATGGGACTTGACTGATCTGCATCTCTTTGCCTCCTTATTGCCCTGGTTTTCTGCCACTGGTAAAAAGCTGTAGACGGCAATTCTGAGTTTTTCACAAATTTCCAAACAGAAGATTAGTTCCCTGAATCTGTACTACTTTTACATTTCCTTGTAGCTGTCAGAACTTTTATAACCTTTGGCTGCATAGTTATGTGAATAAGAGTTGCTTGCAGTTTTCACATATTTTGACTCTCCCTGTGTAGTGCAGAGCAGTCAGTCTTCCTGAGACTGGCTAATGCATAGGATTGGATGGAGAGATCTGTGTGGATTGACAATTGGTGATAAATGAAGATCTTCTTATTAAGTGGGGATAAGAGATGTTTCCTGGTGAGGGCCCAATTCTCCATGTAAATAAAGACAAGAAAGGAATGGTAGCGTGGACTCTGTTAGTTGCTAGGCACTTAATTCATCCTTAGACCTCAAGGACTCAGTATGGAGAACAACTGAGATAAATAATTTGTGTTGGCTGTGTCATCTCTTGCTTTTGCCAGAAATTGTCAGTTTTTCCTTGTCTAGTAATAGCACTGATGGCAATTATTATGTTCTATTATGTTTGGTACAGAATAACCATGTATCTGTGTATAAATGTATATTAAATAAATGGTACAAAAAAGACTATGATCATGAAAATATTTGTGTGAGCCAAACCCTGTCAGATAAACAGATACGTTTTTTTCAGTGTAATTCAGCACCACAATGATAACCCAACAATAAAACCAATATAAGTACAGATATAAAGGTATGAAACAACATATTGTCAGCAGCAATAAAAGAGATTTAGCAATGTGTAAACAGGATAGATATGCAAGAGGCCAAATATGGCAGTGGGTTATTATACACACCTACATACTGAAAGCCATACTGAGCAGAATGTAAAAGAGAAAGTGCTAAATTTGTGATGGCTGGTTTTATTGTTCTGCTCTTTAAGAGGGATCTAATTTGGAATTTGCATTCCACAAGAGTTCTGAGGTTTTTGTGAGTCTGATTTTAAGAGCATTTAGCTTTTATGTAACTCTTAATTCTTCAGTGTACAAACATGAGGTCTAAATGGTTGCAGTAGTGGCTCAGATGAAATACGTGAAGATGTGCTGCTGTGCTGTGGGTTAGTACAGTGCTAAACATGGAATGGAGATATGTACTTGTCCCCCTGCATAAGAACCAGCTTTGCTATAGCTATATGCAGCCCGTGTTCACTGCTCTGTATTGGCAGCAGCAACCTCCCTAAAGCCATTGTAGAGATATGGGACAACAGTAAGACTATTGCTGCTTTTGCTCTCTCTCTCATATAGTGAAGCTAGCTTAGTATTTAAAAAAAATTAAAAATTATAAAAAAATCCCTGACTACATGCTTTCCTGAAGCTCTTTCTCAGCATGCATTTGCTCAGAGCTCCAGGAAACAATTTTACCAGTCCCAGCATTAGCAAATTAAGATGACACATTTATGCATTATGAGATTGGCTTAAAAATCATGAAATTAAAGAACCAGGGGAGGAAAAAAATAAAAAGCTGTATTTTATTATTATTTGCTTTTGTTTTTATGAACTTTTAGGATATACTAAGATCATATCTTTAAGCATTACCTGAGCTGATCTTTTAAGAAACTGGAGCTCTGAAAAATAGTCAGTATTGTGATATCTCAATAAAACCGTGAGTTGTCAATGCACGCTGCAGCTGAGCTGGGCCAAACGCTTCTATACCTTCTGCGGTAGTGCTGGCTTCTAAAGAATTGCTGCCATTCTGCATCATTTAAGCAAGGCTGTGGATTTCTGAAACCTTTGGGGACCTCATAGAAAACCTGAAACTTACCAGTTGTGCTGGACAGAGTTACATGAAACCCACTGAAAGCATAAAATTGCCAGTATTTTTCTCTTACAGCTCTTTGAGCATACACCCAGTAGTAAAGAATCTAAAGTAAATGGGTATAATTGAGCCACATGATAATAATATGGCCTTAATTGTAAACTTTAATGAATGATGATTTTGATGATTTTGAAAGAATTAAAGGGAAAGCAAACATGTTTGACTTCTGGAGATTCATGGTACTTAGGATACTTTATTTAAAACCACTGGACAATGTAATCTTGTTCCTGTTCAAGTCAAGCATATTGATTCCTGTGGGACCAGGATTTAACGAATAAGCCTTCTAACTGATTAATCTTTTAAAAAGTTTAGAACCTATTTTATTTTATTCTTCTGCTTGTGGATTATATTATACTATTTTTACTGTGATCTGGGCTGCAGGAGAGTTTATTTTCTAAGAGGGGGATGAGAAGTTGTTTGTGTTTTCTCTAATAATACGTGCTCTAGTTAAACTTGATGGTCTGATATGTGTTTTACATATATACGTCCTACTGGGGAATTAGTTATATGTGTACAGATGAGGATAACTCCTCTCTTTCCCTGCATTGTTTTTCTTTTAGTGAAGCTAAGCTTTTGCAAATAAAAACTTATATGTTGAGTATTTAGCCATTGTGCACATTTATAGTCTGTGTATAAAGATAAGTAGTTTTAATTCTGAACTCTTTCTGTTTCATAATGTGATTGCCTTACAAACCAGAAACAAGTAGTAATGGCTTAACTGTGCCAACAAAGTGCTTCACATGGGGCACAGGTTTGGAAACGAACTTCAGCACAGACCTTGTAGACATCTGAACTCTATAAATCCACAGGTGTTTAAGTAGCCCTAAGGGCTAGGTCAGATAGCAGACTTGTTTCAGTATGACTTTACAAGGATTTAGTACTGTGTAAACAACACTTGCAAGGTTTTCTCTTTACTGCTGAGTAAAACCAGTAGCAGGAAGAGCCACCTTTGATTTTTGTACCATGAAAGGTATAGTGTTCTATTATTCAATAAGCAATGTTTGCTGGAATGTTTTTGAACAAAACTACATACAAAATTAAACTTTTGTAGCCAGCGTGTTTTGAGACAAGATGATATCAAGTGTACCACTCTTGAAAAGGAATTGCAGGGTGACTGGAGGTTTTGGTTTTTGCTTTGTTCTTGTTGCTTTTGTTTGTTGTTGATTTTAGTCTTTGTTTTGAAGGAAGCATTCAAGTCATTCTGGAGAAAGATAAATTAGTCTGTAGGTTTGTATGCTCATGCAGTCTGCAGATCTTAGGTCTGTGCATTTCCACCAAAAGTAATGTTGTTAAAATTTTGTAAGCAGATGGGCTTATTTCTCAGCAAAGTAACCCCAAAGCACAAGCTAGCTTGCGCAGAAATACTATTGAATTGATGTTGGGGTGGGGGGGGAAGGAGGAGGAGGAAAAAAAAAACCAAACCAAAACAACAACAGAAAAAACCCACCCAGAGTGCTGAGAACAGTGTTCTATTTTTACCTCAAAATCTGGTCTGCTAGGAACAGTGAAAGATTTCCATCAGTATCAGGAAAAAAAAAAAATAGGTACTAAATGACTCTGCAGAATAACATGTAAAACAGCTTGAATGGGGAAACTAGATCTTAAGGAGGAGGAGTAAGGAGCTGAAAGAAGTGAAACAGCACTCAGAGAAGGAAAACAAGATAACCGGAACCTGAGTGGAGTACAGTAATTAGGAACTGGAGAAGGAAATTAAAATCCTTAGGGAACTCAGTATCTGAGAAAGCAACAGAGAGAAATCTATTGAGGTTTATGAGAGGACAATTACTCCAAAAGCTTAATTAACTCGCATACAAAGCTTGGTTGAGGCTCCTCCTTGTCCTTGTTTTTACACTAGTGTATGACTCAAGAAAATACAAACCATTTCTTCAGCAGTTAATGAAAGCTTATGGATGAGTATATTAATCTACAGGAGTGATAGCTAATGATTAATTCAGTCCTGTTTTCCTACAGCATTTTGGTTTCTGCTCTTCTGCCTCTTCTTGTTTAGATTTAAAGGTATTTTGAGCATATGGCTGGGGTTTAAAATGCACCTATTGCCTAAGTTAGCTAACCACAGTATTTATGACATGAGGGTTTTTGTATAGTCAGCATAGAGATTTTCAAGAATATATTGTAGAGATTGCTAGATGTTTGATAAATTGAGAGGCACAGAGACACTATTCATTACCTTTACTCTGCCCAAGTTGTGTTTTCTTTTAACAGAAGTCTCATCAAGTTTGCAATATGTGGCCTTTTTTTCTGAAGTTTTCTGCCACAAATGTACACATCGAATTTGGTGTTCTCTGTGTCTTCAAGCTGTCAGTGATCCTGACATCTGTCTACTATTCCCAAAGTAGGAGTTTGCTTTCTTAGTCAATGACTGCCCGTAACGTACACAAAAGTATAACTTCCACCAACTCAACTGAATTACTGCATACTTCTTGGAATGTGATGAGGAGAAAATCTTTGCACTTAACTGCATAGTACATAAATTAATTCTATGGAAACATCTCTACAGCTGCATAAACCAGAAAATCTCAGTGCTGAGAGATGTCAGAAATTTAAGAGCATAGTATATACATCATGCAGAAATTTTGTCCTTTGTCAGAGGAATTGTCATATTGAGGGTCTTGCAGTTCCCAAAAATATAATGTGAGAAAATTTTCATCTTCTCTGAACTGGACCCAGATTATGAGACCATTCAAAACATTCTGAATTAAGTCTTATTTTTATCACCAATTCATAATTTTTTAAAATATAAAAAAATACATATGTTATATTGTTTGGGAAACATTTCTTTTGAAGCATTGCAAACCAAGAATTTTATTCCTGTCTTTTTCCCCCACCTTCCATTCTTAGGTTATTTGAAAAACTGCCTCTTTTACAAATCACATTAGGTTTATTGCATGCATTAAATGAAAGGCTCTCAACTTCCAGAGAAGGCTGTATGAACAATTGCCTTGCGTGTACATCAACTAGCATCCTACCTAAGTGCAATGAATTTGGTTTGTGTTAATTACAAGGTGCATTTGACTGTGTCTATATGATAGATTAACAGTTCCAAATAACATCATATGCAAATGAAAGGAAATCCTTTTTCCATTTCATAGCAAAGATGAGAAATACAATCTATTCTGAAAAGGAATATGAATGCAGCTATGCCAGTGGCTTGCTAGTCTGTATATATCCACTCTCACGGATATAACAAAACTTACATAAAAATGTATTATTACAATGTTAAACCATCGCGGTGCTATCTTTTTAGGAAATTTCAAAGAATAGTCCTCGGTCTACAATCTGAATGCTAAAGAATTCACAGGTAAACATAAACTAGTACATGCCATTTTAAACTGGCCACAGGAACATTATTCTACATTATCCAAATATATTTATGGAGACACTCAAAGAGCAAGTATGTCTAGATCTTATTTGGGGATTTCAAGAGAATTTATCTGAATGTTTTCTAATGCTTCTCTTGGTATTGGGGTTTTTGTTGTGTTTGGGTTTTTGGTTGGGTTTTTTTCTTTTTTTTCCATTAATGGAAAATCCTCCTCATGTATTTACCTCAAATTCAAGAGAAAAATTGTAGTAAAAAGAATTAACTAATACTTGCCTATTGATAAAAGTAAAAGTTTGGATTCAGCAGGATTCATCAACAGTTAAGGTCTACAGTGTGACCATTTTTTCTTCCCCCCCCCTTTTTTTTTTTAATTTCTTTTGTTTAGGTAAATTATATAATAAATATGCAGCAAAAATGGATAAAAAATTATAAGTCTCATTCCTATCACTGTCATTTCATATGCTTGAGTTAATAATTGTAAAGATCTTGATGGGCTCAAATGTTAATGTGATTATGGCTATGTAGAATGCCTACAACAAATTGTATATTAATGAGCTGAGTATTTTAACAGGGGCCAAAAGGTTTCTGTAGACTGACTTTGCAGCCTGTGGAGAGATAACGTGGGGGTTTTTGCATTTTCCCCCAGATACCCCAAAGCTGAACTCTGCACAGTGGTCATTGCAGAAGTGTAAATGTAGTATTTTTAATGGGATTAAATGTTGTTGGTAGACCTTCGTGAATTTGCCAGCCATTAATATGGGAGTGGGCTGGGCCTATTAACTGGTGTTATTACTGTACCTTGGAGTTGGAGGTACTCTGCAGTTCTCTGTCAAGAATAAACCTACTACCTTCTCCTCAGCTTTTCAAGAAGGACTAGCATTTGGTACTGTTTTTCAGAAACATCGTGCTTGGTCATAAGGTGTTTTTTTTAGTAGAAATAAAGAGCCTAAAAATGGTTAAGACTACAAAGACACAGTGAGGAGGAGATTAAAATATTCCTATTGCACTGTGAGGTTGCGTACTTAAAGAGCCAGAGCTTCATGTGGTAAGTGGCTTTTATCATGAAATAAGCAAGCTGTATTGCACAAAGTTTTAGCAATAAGGTACTCTTTCATTAGGAAGAAAGAAAAATACTAATGCAAGACAAGAGAACATGTTTCTCAATTAAAAGGATTTAATATCGCACTACATGTGTTTTGGTTTTAGTACACTTGACCAGCAAAATACTGAGGTGTCTATGTTGTTATAAAAAATAGCACTGCTATTTCCATGATTTCTTCTCTTCTGTATTTCGTTACTTGCCTATCTTTAATTTGGTGTTAAGAATTTTGCCTTATGAATTATTAGGATAGAATTCTGCTCTTCTGTTTTTGTTTAGGTTTCTCAGAAGTGTTTACTTTGTACAATACATCAAAGTAAAAATAACGTTGAGACCAATCCTTGAAATTCATGGAACCACATTGATGTTGATTATAAAATCCACCATAAAAGTTAAATCTGAATTTTCAGTCCTCTAGTGAGATATGGAATAGGGAATTTCAGAGATGAATACATCTTCAAACTAAAAGAAACTGTAGTCATCATTTCTAATCTCCAGGATAACCAAGTCACAACTGCAGTGAGCCCTGTAATTTATGGTTTAGTTTAGTTGCACCTCTAATTAAAAGCAAACACAAAGTGTGTTTCTAAGTTCTCTTCATTTGAATGAGAACAGAAAAACCCTTTCTCAAGTAACTACACTTTTTCACACAAGTTGCAGCTCTCTGTCTGAGAGCACTGAAAGGAGTTGAAGTTAGTTGATAGAAAGTGGCTCCTGATAACTAATTCTAGCAGGAAGGTCACTGCCATTTCAGTTTTTTGCATTGTCATTCTATTTTTAAAAAGATAAGGAGAAATCAGAATGCTAATCAGCAGCGACTGCCAGAAAACTAGTAGAAACGGTAGGCAGAGGTTTTAATGTGGCACCTCCAAAGAAACTGGAAAACTATTCCATTTTAATAATAATTTTGCATTAGTTTTAGTTTCCGGTTTCAAAGGTAACAATATGAGTCATCTTGCACTTTGAAAACCATTATGTGCTGCTTGCTGATCTAAAGATTGTCTCTACTTTTTTAGAAGGGTCTCTATTTTTATAGGCATTATGAACTGATTAGAGAGGCTGAATTTTTGTGTTCATTAACAGTATTTCTGAAATAAATATAGTAAAGAATTTTTGATTCCAACCACTAATTTTCCTTAACATTTCAAAGTTTACTTGCTTATGAAAAGACTACACTAAAGTATTCAATAAAGTCCTCTGAATGCTGTCTCTGCATTTGTCTGTGCTTAATTCTGTCTTGCTACAAGGTCTTCTTGCTTATTTTCTGTTATCATTGTACAAATGGGCCTTTTGGCAATCAGCAGTGCTGCTTTAAACCTATCATGTACATATAAAGCAGCACAAAACTGGCATTCTGTAAAAAAAAAATAAAAAATAAAGCATGCACATCATTATCACTGTGCGTGGAGAAACTTGCTATATGAGGCCAGTACTTCATTTGAGAGAACAATTTAATTGAATTTTGTTATAGCTAAATAGCACCTTTTGTTAAAATCAAAATGACCTTGTGTAAATGTACTTCAGAAATTCACACAGGTAAAAGAACAGGTACAAGAATTCAGTAAATGGAGTGCATTTTACAAGGTTGTATTTTCATTAAATTGATCACAATTTTGCCTTCTATTTTTTCCATGGGGGGAGGGGGGATCAGATTAACAATTTCCATTTTTAAAATGTACCTGCTTTATAAATTAGTTCCCTTTCTTTCAGCTTTTATACTCCATGCTCCAGATAATAAATGTGCTCACAAAAGACTTGTCTGAAATAATGAAGCTGTTAAAGAACGTTGTAATTTTTTACTTTAATAAAATTAATCTACCCCTGTAAACCATTCAAAGGCAAACTTGCTCTTGGAATGCATTGCAGTACCACGTTTGTGACACTGATAGATAACTATTAACTCCTTTTAAGCTTTAAAATGCTTCAGAATGCCAGAGTAAAGAATCTAAAACTGCAGATCTTATTCAAATGAATCAGGATAGAGCAGATGGTTGAAGAAGGCACACAAGCAAAAAGTAAATCTCCTGTTCTCCCTTTCTGATTGCTTTGCCCACAGAGGAATAACGATTCAAAGAAAATCAGTAATCATGGCGGATGTCATTAGCATATTCCCAATAAGGGAGCTTACACAAAAATTCCCAGAGAAAATGAATGGCTGCTAGTATAGATCAGTGTGCAAACAGTGCATTTCTAGCAACCTCCCAAAACATAGATTTTCCAGGACTTTTAAGAATGAAGTTTGAAAAACTGAATTAAAAGAATCACACATTTGCTTAGAGAAGGGGCGGATATTTTATTAACTAACTAATACAGCTCTATTTAACACTCTTGTCAGTTGTAAGGCTGAGCTAAATAGTCACAAAAAAGTTCTGTGCTTAAAATTATGATATCAGCAAACCTTCAATAAAATATAGCGAGAGCTTTTTGCTACTTGGTTGTTTCTTTCTGGAGAGGAGTGTGCAAACTCCTGTAAATCCTTTTCTCAACATGTTTTGTGATTGCATTATTGTGAATGCATGTGGTAAATGTCTGCTTCTTGTTGGTTCACAGAAGTTATTAAGTTGTTCACAAATCAGTGGCAAAGCAAAACATTTCTTCAAAGTGTTGCGGAAGAAGTACTAACCTAGACAAATGGCTGTTTTCTTGTCTGTCCGTAAGCAATGGGAAGCCCATTAGCCAGTGTAAATGAGCACAGCACTATCTGAACAGTCAAGCTGCCACCTTTCATTTATATGGAATTAAGATTTGGCCTCTGATTTTCAGCTTTTTGCTTGGCATATTTCACAATTTTTATTTTTTATTTTTTTTAACCCAATGAAAATGAGCACAAATTCAAGAATTGTGGGCAGAATTGTCGCAGTCTCCTACTTAATATAGTTCAGAAAGAAATGCGATACTGTCTTATTCTCATTCACTTTTATTCCAGAGTATAGGCAAGGCCCAAGAGTAAATCATCACTGCTTTGGCCTCTGGATTAGGCAGTCAGCTGCCATTGTTGCAACTGGAAAATGCATGTCTAATTTCTTGTGTGCTAGACTGAATATTTATCTCCTATTGGTTCCCAATTCAACAACAGACCAACAGTCACTATAATAAGTACCATCACCTAGATGGTTGATAAATCTCCTTAGAAGAGCAACCATGAGATGTGGCATTGACAGGTTTCGTTGCTGAAATAAGAGAGAATCTAGGTAAGGGTGACCATGTCCCTGCAGACGCCATCATTGATTGTGCCAGCAGGAGGCAGATGGTTAAAGGATACAATAGGAACTGTCACAATAGTTTCAATTTTATTATTGAAACCCAGACTTTCAGTGGCAGCGGACAGATTGCCTTCATTTTTCATCCATGAAATATCTTCAACATTTCCTGAAAAAAAAAATAAAAATCTTTTAAACTAGCACTGCAACCAGTAATGCCTTTTATATATACTAAGATGGTAGAAACCATTAATAAAATGCCTGTCAACAGCACATCTCCCTTTTCTCTTTAGCAAAAAGGGAAGAAATCATTAATTACAGTTTCTGTCACACACAAAAGGCGTAGGTTTTGTTCTGGTCTCTTAACACTTTAACAGCATGAATTCACCTAGTGGCCACCTATTCTGCAAAATTTGAAAAGGGATGTGTCCTTATCCATCTATGCAAAACCTTCTGAAGACATTGCATGTGTCTGCCTGGGCAACAAATGTGGTATTTTGGGTTGACACTGAAAAGAAGGATTATGAATATGGATAGGATGCAAATACTCCATCTATCTTAATCAGAATACAGGAATTCAAGCTGTTGTAGAAGGAGGGGGAAGGAAAGGGGAGAAAACCTTAGAAATCTAAGCTGTAGGCGCCTGATTCTGCTCTTACCACTATCGGCTGGATTTTTACTACTGAAGTTAAGGTCAGAATTGGGCTGTAAATTTATGGTATCTTTTCTGAGGTTTGTATTTTACACACATCTCTGCCAAACATATTGATTTCAATTGAGTTTGCTTGCTCTATTGAACTTATATGTATTTTAAGTATTTGCCGGAAGGTGGCCTTAAAAATCACTACTTGTTCATTTATCACATCTGAAAAGTGTATAATAATGTAGATTTTTATGTATAAAAATGGGAAAAGCCCTACATATTGCAAATCTGAAAAGAATGCATAAGATGTAATAACAGTTTGTTGGGGGCAGACAGTTGTTATTTCAATTTATCTAACCATGATAATGTCAACAAAATGTCTTAGTTTCTAGGTTTTTCCCAGCTCACCATTTTCTGTCAGTTTTAGTGAATGCCTGTGGTGTTTGTAAAAGCAGAATGCTAAAGAAATAGCTTTTTAAGTTTTTTTTAATTTTTTTTTATTATTTATGTAAGCTATGAGAATTGTATTTTTGTAGTTCTCTGTAATATTACCTATATATTTCATAAGACCTATACAGAAGATTCCTCCTTCTTTTGAAAGAAGTCATCACTGAAACCTGGCAAAACATAAACCAAATATGTTTTCATTGTGAGCATGACACTTTTCTTCAGCCTTGAGATCTAATGAAACAGAAAGCAAATACAATACTTTCATTCGCTCAGAAGGTAAACAATTGTCTATTAGAGACTTCTGAAATGTGTCATTTATGTGTTTCAGTTTCAATGTGTGTCACATCAATTGTAAATGAAAGGCCCAAACTATCTATTTGGGTCTTCTTCTTTTGCAAAAATATCAGTTTGGAAAAAAAAAGAAAAAAAAAGAAAAATCTTATTAGAATAGAAATTTAAGACCAAATCCTCAGCTGATATAAACCCAGTGTAGATTAACAGGTTTCAGTATTTGTTTTGCATTATAAATGCACTATATAATTCTAGAAATGGGGTGTTTAGTGCTTTATTGACCTGATGTTTGGTGTCATCACTTACAGGTCCTTGATTAAGAAACATTAAATTTTACATGGCTTCTTTCTGATATTGTGACTACAAGTAGACTATTTTTTAGTCCAATATATGAATATAATACCTACTAGAACAAAATACATTCTAGCATCTGGCAACTTGAATCCCAAAATAAAAACCATAATAAGTAGTTTGGGCCTTTCCTTTCTTGCGTGTTTTTGTATGGAGAAGTACAGTGCTTTAGGTGACCCTGCTTGAGCAGGGAGGTTGGACTAGATAACTCCCAGTGGTCCCTTCCAACCTCAACCACTCTGTGATAATCAAGACCTTTAATCACCCATAGGAATGTAAACAAGCAGTTTTAGTTCACATGGTCCATATTATCTGTTTCTAGTATTATGACCCAGTTTAATACAGCTGAAGTCAGCAGAAATCATGCATTCCAAAGTCATGGAAATTACAGCTCTATGGTTTTTTTATAATTGTCTGACTCTGAAATGTATGGAGTTAGTCTATTCAAAATTTGCCTGGTCTATAGCCTTTTTACGTGGATGATTGAGTTTGAAAGTAGTTTAATATATTTTTCCTTGGTAAAAGAATCAAATCAGTGATATTCTTACTCTGATATCAGTGAGAAAGTTTTGTCAGAGGATTCATTCATTTGGGGGTTGTCTTCTGAGTATGGATGAGCTATACTATAGGTTTTGATCCAGTAAAATACATAATTCACAACACTGAGACATAATATGAATGCAGCTATTAATCTGTCGGTTCTGAAACGTAACAACAGACCAGTCTGTGAGCTTCACATACTATTTTTACCCTAAATGTTTTTAAACCTGTAGTGAACAGAATATTTTAGTAGCATTGGTTAAAAATGTCATGTCTGAAAAATCTGGCAAGTATTCAGAGTCATTTAATCTTTCACCAAGATTTAATCAGGAAAGTCTTATATCTCTTTTGTGCATTGTCAAATGCTCACCACAATTTGTCTCCCCCCATGGTGGACTGACAGATTGAGCAAATAAGCAAAGAGCCGGAACATTTGACTGTAATTGCGATGTCAGCACTGGTAAGCTATATTTATGAGAAGAAAGTTAACACTGTGACATTAGTAATTTCATCAGTTTTACATATGTTTTCATCATAAACAAGATATTTTTTACAAATTGTCTGTGACAAATACTTTTTCTTCTAGAAGAAGGCTACAAATTCCAGTTTTGAAAGAAAATCAGGCACAGAAAATAGTTTTGGCCCATATTACTCGGTTTTGGGAAGAAAAAAAAAAACAAACGAACTTTTAAATATCTGCCCTGAACCAGACTCTGTAAATTGTGGGTTTCCTGTCAATAAGCAAAAACATTATGGCTAGAAACATACTGTAAGATAGGCATGGCTAGGAAGTGTAGTATTTTGTCTAGATGTACTGTAGCTCTGAAATTGCTTTAGGCAGATACATGAAGTCTTTTAGTTTTTCTTGACTTTTTAAACCGCTAGACGCCCACCTGCACTTCCAGTGATTTATGGCACTATACCAAATGTAGTGGCTAATAAAGACAGTTTGTTACTCTCTAATTTTGGAGGGACATAACACATGAAACTGTGTAGCAATCTCTTGCCTACATATTTCATTCTATAAGGGGAAACAATAAGAGAGAACATGACAAGTATTAAAGAAGTAAATTACAATGTTATACTCCTTGGTCCAATAAACCACTGCCGGCTGTCATACCTCTGACTACTGAGGTGGTGTTTTGCACTACAGCTTAATCAGGTGGGTATATGCTGCTCCTTTCTGTTCATGTGCCTTAGGCAGTATAAATGCTGTGATTCACATGCGCAATCACATGAGCCTGTGTTGTGCATTTTATACAAAGTTGAATAAAATTATTTGTTAGAATGATTGATCACATAATCTCAGCTACTTAAATTATGAGAAGGGAGAGTTTAAGAATACATAAAGTGATTCACACAGTATTTTGAAGTCACTTGCATGTGTACTTAAACTTTGCTGCTTGTGATTCTAGCACAGGTGAGATTGGCTAAATAGGCTACCTGGCTACGCTGGAGAAAAATGCAGCTGTCCAAGCTATAGCATTATGAGGTGGTAGCAAACATGCTGCAAAAATGAAACAGTAAGTGATGATGTGAATTCAGTAGTCTCACTGATATTTTAATTTGTAGATAGATGTGTACATATACAAACACACCCCATCAACTACTTAACACGGTGCCTGGGCAGGGCAAGAGACCAGTCTCATGTCTCTTCTTTTGCTGTGTTCTTCCCTAATCAGTTATCAGAAGTCATTAATAGAATAGAAACAGTGAAATCAGAAAAGGAATAATATTAAGTGGTCATGTATTACTACTGTCTTAATTTCACTAAGATTCAGTAATTGTACCTCCCTGTGAAGCTTCTTACCCATACTTCTATCAGAGGAACAGGTAGATGACAGAAGATTTCTAGGGCAGTGTGCAAGAAACTTGTTTCCATTGGATCCATCACATTTCCTTAGGGCTTTAAATATGCCCAGATGGTATGCATCTCCTTTAAGAAATTCAGTAGTGTACTGTGATAAACTGGATAAACTGAGCCATCTGGACCCAGCAACCTCCTGAGTTTCCTACAGTGACCAGAGCACTGTAAGATGTGTGGGCTTGTGTGATTGCTGGTGAATCACACACATGGAGAAATTATGATTTCTACTCTTTCGTCACTAAAAATCACTAAAAAAACAGGGATGCCTGAATATTAATGATGCATCTAATAACAATGGCAATACACACACAGGAAGCCCATCTCCCACAATCTCAGAACTGTGCAAGACCCAACATATCATCTCATGCCAACATGGTCCTCCTTGGCAGCTAACACAGCCAGAGATTGCTTTGACTTTTTCCATGGCTATTTCAAGCCCTTAAGCTGCCATATATTTCTTCCCCAAATGTAAGTCTCATGCATGTCCAAGATGGGAGTCTGACTATAGAAAGGAAGAGAAATAAAAAACTATGGAAATTTCTTTAGCAAGCTTTCTCTAGTGAATTAACATTCTCTGTGTTTGTGGAAAGGCCAGATACAGTATGCTTCATTGATACTGACAGGATAAGAATAAGTAACATTATGCACATGTGTATCTTTTACATCTATATGAAACCTGGTATAGAAATTTCAGCACTAAACAGTCTGAGAAAAACCCAATTCTATAAACTGAAGAAAAAACCCTCCCAAAAATGGCATGAAAAAATATCCGTATCACCTTGCACAATTGTCAAATTATAAAAACAGACACAAAGGATGTAGGATAATTCATCGAATGGACAAGTTACAATACACTTACTCCAAGGGCAGGATGTCTTGCTGGATAAAGCAACTATCACTTGTCTTTCAGGTCTCTGGAACATCATCACCTCTTCTTAAGTGAAGGCAGTTGAGCTGTCTGAAAGTTGACCACATCACAAAACTAGGAAAGCTTTGCAGTATTTGGTGCAATTGATGTGTTTGGGTGAGGTCAGAACTGAGTAAGCATGATGAGTGAGTCATTTGTCACTGAGAAGCGATTCCAGTGGGAAAATACAAATGCGTTCAGTGGGACAGTAATGGAGAATTAATATTACAGCTGCCTGCTTTGTACCTGGCCTGTATATATATTGAAAGCTGCTCTCTGTGTATAAGCTAGTTGGAACTAGTTGATCTTAAGGTCCTTTCCAACCCTAATTATTCTATGAATTATTCTGTGATATGATTCAAAATCCTCAGGCTTACTCTCTCCTTTCAAAGGAAGATGGGTTAGCGGCCAGTTTGTTGGAATACTTGTTAAACTTTTACAGGTGAGTCCCTCCCTAGCCAAGCAGTGGGTTCACTGGCAGAGCAGTACAGGGAAACTCTTCCTGAGATAGTCTTCATTTCACTTGGCATAGTAAACAGGGTTGCCTCATTTATTTCCTACTACTGTATCTGTTACCGACATAACCTTTAGAAGGTGAAATATTCATGTGAAATATGAAAACAAATTAGTTTGTAATTAGTTTCAGATCTTGATGTGAATAACTAGAGTCTCTTGAATATACTAACACATAATGATTGAGTTCACTGAACTTAATCTGGATTTGTTATGTGTTCAGTCTAGTCGGACCAGTGTATATGTACAGCATGCATATCTGTAGTGTGAAGTTCTTGCAATAGTAACGGTAAAATGCCTCACTCTTTTCTCTCTGCCTTAGTAGAATAATTATTATCCAAGCTATATTTTGGTTATGATACTTAGCAGACCAGTTCTGACATTTCCACATCTTAATCTTTTAAAACAAACATATGAGAAATAGATGACGGCACATGAATTCTCAAAACCAGGACTGCTGAACACACTGCACTGGATAATTTTAAGACAAGGCAGAATGGCACCTGTCTTTCTTCCTGGTGCCATTGCTCCATCCTCAAGCATCATGCGGCCCTTTGCTGTGCTCCGTGTACGTTGTCTCTGTTTCGTAGAAAATTGCTGAAATGGAAAATGCACATGACTTGCAGAGGTGGGGGCAGGCAGGAAGAAGAATTCATAAGAGGAAGCAAAGGTCGCCCCAGTGCATTTCTTTCACTGTCCTATTGCCATCATGCAATCATATTGACTTTGTGCCCCATTCAGGTAACTGCTTTGTAACAGATACAGAATGAATAGCTTTTTGAAAGACAGTTTTATAAGAATTTACTGTCTGCTTGCATTGTAGTAAAAGCCAGGTAGCCAGGAGGACCTAAGCAGTCGTGTTTGGTGCTGGTTTCCCTCCTTGGCTGCCTACCTCCCTCAGCTGAGACTGTTTCCACATCCTATGGAAGACCATTCAAGCAAGAAAGCCCTTTTTAACTGTCATTCATTGAAAGAGTATTAGGCTGCATATAGTTGGACTGGCACACTCTCTGGCTGAGCCTTGCTGATCAGCTGAATTGTTTGAGCCAGCTGTTTCTTACTTGCAAACAGGGAGAACTTGTTCAGACAGTACAGTCACCCTAGAATGGCATGCAGGGATTTAACAAAGTGCATGCATAGGACGGCCTTTTTAATCCTTTAGGCTTTTTCTACAACAGAGCACATTCAGGAATGATGAGAAATGGCTCTTAGTCTTTCACCGTGTGAAGAAAGAAACAGAATTTTAGAGTATGTTGGGGTTGCTGTGTGTTTATATTTTCTTTATGTTAATGCCCCTATTGAAATAAAAGGTTTCTTTTAACCTTTTCCTGTAGATGAACAACAATCCCATGTAAAACACTCGGTTAAATGCTTCCTGACTCCTTTAGACTGAGCACAGGGTAGTGGCTAATGACCCTACAGTAATAATTTTATGTACTCTGGTAGTAGTATCTTTGAGAAATCAATATTAATGTGACCACAAAATACACAGTGATAATTGTATTTAGGAGCACCTGTCTGTCATCTGCAAATACAGGAAAGGATACTTCATATGTACTCCAAGTAAGCAAAAAGGTAATTGGAAAACTCTCTGGAAATAGAGGGACTAATGATAAAGATGATTTTT
>JANHGB010041942.1:0-28636 GCA_026283785.1 Coracopsis vasa
CCAGGTCATTTTTATTAAAAAAAAAAAAAAAAAAAAAAAGGAAAAAATTCCAAGCAGAGAGATGTTGAACCAGGACGTGGCCTTGCACCAAGAAAATGTTGATCAAGATGGAAAACAAAGGTGTATCTGCCCTTTCTAGGCTGTTTCTAGTCAATATTCTGCTTTTCTTCATCGTGCATGCACAACTAAATTGATTGAAGTGGTTAATAGTTATAGATGAAATAGAGGATATTTTATACTGAGAGGTGATGTTTAACTTAGTAAAATGTGCATGATCTGTAATGGGAATTTGTGTACAACTTGATAACTGTGTTGTGGTAAGGAGAAGGTGCTTGAATAAATAGAAAGGAAACTTTTGGACAATAATTCTGAATTGGTGATCTGCATCTCCAGCCACCTTCAGACAGGTAGAGTTTGTACTGTTAGCACTTTCAGGAACAGCATGTTGATTTAAGATCATAATCTGTTGTTCAATATAGCAAGAGGATGCATCAAAATTACTAAGAAGTGCAGAGCAGTAGAAGAGGACTGAAGAGCAAAACAGCTGGTGTTGAGGACATGACATCCACATGGCACATGTTTTCTTAGTTTATGTTGGTCTAGGTCCAATAAACTAAATGCCTCTTAATGGCTGGCATGAAGTAAGTGCATTCCTGCAGTCCATCTGATTCCTCCTTGTGAAGGGAATCTAGTTTGTGGTCTTGGACACCTCTCCACAGCACAGACCGAGGGTGATTTGGCCACTGACTGCAGAAAAGTGGACCTTAACTGAGCTAAAAAATGAATGTGAATTTAGCTGTGGAGAAGGAACCTCTGTGATAATGCCTTCATTAAGCATCTTGCCAGGTGCCATATCTGGCATCCTGGGTAAAAAAACTGGTTTGATTTTACTCTTGATATCATTTATAGCATAGAGGGAATAACCCTTTGCTCTTTTGCTCTTCTCTCTTGCTTCCAAAAGAAGCATGTTACTCTTGTAGGGGTCTATTCTACATATTCATCATTGGTCATATTCCTGTGGTAATGCTGAATGCTTCTTTTCACCCATCAATTCTCTTTAATAATAACAAAGATAAAAGACATATTTAGAATCTGATGGTGTGATTCTACAATGTAGAGCTCAGATATAATAAATATAACTTTAGCTGCTCCTAGCGATAACTTTTTCAAACAAATGTAACCAATATGTCGGTAGAAATACTGTGGACTGCCATGCCTTGAAATTAGTATTAATATACCTTGATGTGTCTCTTGATTGTAGAAAGGTGCACGCATATATCTAGATCATAGTAAATTTGTATACTATCAAGTTCATTTGTGCAAATATATGTGATCATGTAATTACAGTCTGCATTATTGCAGTATAGATGCACAGGGAAGCAGGATTAAGATTGTGCTGTCAGCTTCAATTTGAGCATCCCTTGGCATCTGAGCACACTGCAATGCCATATTAGCTTCTGCTGAAGCTTTTGTTGCAACTGCTAGAAATGGGAACAGTGCCTGCTTCTCTTTGGCAAGTCACTGCTATCCTAAACCCAGGTATGTGGACCTGCTTATTCTGATCAGTGCATTGGTCACCCGCAGGACACAAAAAAAGTATGAGGAATGGAAATGAAGTCCATGGGGAATTTTAGCTAGTACAGAAAATGGCAGCAGAACTTCTCAGCAGAAGCGGTCAGTGAGAGCTGTGCCAGAAGTACCCAGAGCAGAGCATCCTCTGAACTGGCCACCACTAGCGCATCTTGCTATGAGATAAAAATGAAGTGTCCCGTGAGACAGCAAGGACCAGCCCTCTCCCTACCTGTACCCTTCCAGAACTGCCACTTCTGGAGAAAAAAGACTGACCCAGCCCTTAGACTTCCTTCTAGAAAGGAAAAGAATGTCAATATTTGATGTTTGCTTGTTTGTACAGTGTGTCATGGGATAGTCATTCAGTTCTGTTTAAGTTGAATGACTGTTTAAAGACATTTTAGTATCTACTAATATGCAGAGAGAAACAAAAAATATCATTTACATCATGTTAAAGCCATTTTTAAGAAAGGCTTTAATGAGATAATATTGGTGTGTAAGAATTTTCTGATTTGCACTTCTTTCCAATTGCGTATTCCACTATGTCATTTCTTTGTTAAATTTAGGGTCATTGCAATTTCCCAGTATTTATAATTTGGCTTTGTGAAACTGATGCATTTACTCACCAGACCATGACACATTGCTCTAGACCTGTTGATAGGATCTATACTATACTAATTCTATGTGATTTGAATTTGCAAGCAAAAGTTAGCAGAATTGAAAGGGACAACTATGAGTCCTTTGCTGTGAAATTTTGAAACAGTTCTAATATTAGGGAAAAGGAGTTGGAAACCTGGATCAGACAACTGCTACGATAGCATGCACAGCTTTTCATGTGCACATTACTATCCAGTTTTCGTTCCTACTGAAGAACATTATGGGTTGGTTGGTTGTTTGTTTTTGCAAGCTTTTGAAGCACTTATGTCTGTCTTCTTCTTTATACAACCATAGTTATACTCTGATTTTTGTAACTGTTTTACTTCATGAAAGATGCTATTTGACATGTCTAGCTAGGTTAGTTATTAAGGAAGGAAGCAATGAGAAAACAGCATCCTAATATGCTCGAATTACATTCAAGTCAACAGTGCTTGGGTGAAGCAGTGCTTTTGCTTTATGCTCATATACCTTACCTGTGCAATGAGGAGGCAGAGGGGCAAAGACCAAATTTTCAGAGGCAGAGAATCTTACAGTCATTTTTACAAGTGTTCTTGTAAGCTTCTCTTACTATATCCATGACTGCCATTATATACAGGCATTTGAGGAAAAGAAAAATCACCGTTACAACCATCATGCCATGTGTTTAGGGTCTCACTATCATTTATGAAACTTACTTACATTTTTGCTTTTTCTTAAAATAATTATTAGTGTCTCAGGTTTCTAGCACAACTGACTTAGTAAAATATCATGCGTATAGAGACTTCCTATTTGTAAAGCAGTCTAGGAAAGATAATATTTGATTGATAACATATGAGTAAACCTACTATTTCAGACAATGTAGCTGAACGTATTTTATGAAAAAACATTAAAATACATCTTTCTTCTAAAACAAAGATAGGCCAAAACATCAGGAATTACAAGAGCCTTTCTGCAGGTTCACAGCAGTACAACAGTTCTCTTTCATTTGGTAATTACCTTGTTAAGCCAGTGTCCAGCTAGCTCTGTATCTTCTAAAGACAAATTATCTTCTCATTAATTCATGGCAGAGATCCAGCACTCTTCATCAAGATATTGCTCTGGAAATTTAACTGAGTTTTAGATTTTCTGGACTGAAATAAGCAGCTCCTTGTCAGGTTCCACTGGATCATTTGCCACTCTCTTTTTCTATTATTTCTTATCTCTACTATTATACTTCAGATTATACAATACTTAGTTCTGCCTAGTGCTACATAAATGGCAAGAACTCCTTCTCTCTCCATACAAACCAAAGAGTATGTGATCTTTTTTTTGCCTGTTCATTTCCCCTATAACGTTGTTTGTGAAAATTAACAAAAGAACAATATATACCACCTTTTTAACACATCACATATTTTTCAGACCCAGAGAGACATGGTTCATGTTGCAGGGATGGTGGATAACACAAGAAGCCTTTAACAAAACACATAGAAGTTTCCTTGGATGATGTGAGAATGGCTACAAATCCTCAAAGGGAAGTTTCCTCTTTTGCTTGATTTTTCAAATGTAGCTCAGACTCGTTTGGTGGGATTTTAAGGAGACAGACTTAGGTCAGTGGAAACCTTTCTTAAGTTGCATTTTCTTCTTTTTTCTTCTCCAGAAGAAACCTAACTTGCTGTTCGTTATCTGAGACGCCTCGTGCTCACTGAGAATAGCAGCAACCAGGTTTATCCTGTTGCTGAACTAGCTTAAATATAGACATCTACAAAGACAGCAATAATGAATCTCAGCTAATACCCTGTTTATCTTTACAGAGCTTTTGTATAGATTCCTTTGCTGTCACTGAAGATGCTTTTATGATTTCTGTAATGTGTTTCTCCTTCAAAACAGCAGAGAAGCTTTCATCTGTCTGCCATCATTACTATTTACAATTGCAGTGGCACTGAAGATGATCTTAAGTTTCCAATCCACAGTATTTTCTCAGACGCTTCAAAACTGCCAGAAGTTATTTCAGGGAGAATACGTTTAATATAGACTATTAAATCTGATGCCTTGAATTCCTCAAGACATGTCAGGAGTGACTCAAGCTCTTATTTGTTTTTCCACGGACCACATGAGAGCATCCTTTATTTGAAATCAACCCAATTTTATCCATTGCCAAAAGTGCAATGAAAATTAGTTCAGGATGGCTGAAAGGTCATAAGTTACTTTGCTAAAGGTATATCTCATCAGAGTCCTCCGCCCAGTGCACTAGACACGCTGCAGAGTAGGAAAGTCCAATTTTCTACCTAAAGAAAAAAGGAGAAAGAGGCATGGGGGTGGGTAGTGGTGTTTCAAAGTCCTTTGCTTTT
Organism: Coracopsis vasa; assembly: GCA_026283785.1. Lineage (NCBI taxonomy): Eukaryota > Metazoa > Chordata > Aves > Psittaciformes > Psittacidae > Coracopsis > Coracopsis vasa. Next base: position 4,533 of record JANHGB010041942.1, read on the forward strand.
ACTTAAAGCAGCATCTTAAGTAGTCAGTTCTTTTTTTGACTTTGTATGGCAGTGGAGTGCCCAGTTACCCCTTACAGTTTCACACCCTGACCTTGCGCATAATCTGAGAACATGAAAGTGGGAGAGGGTAGGAAGGGGCTTTGGGCTTTTGGATCCCTCTGATGAAGGATTTATTACACTTACCAGCTCCTAAGCTGTCACTGTGTAGTACTGTGCTACATGACATCCAGAAGTGCCTCTCTGCAGCCTCTGAGATGACCAGAATTCCCACGTGGATGGAAGCTGAATTGGCTCTAACAACTGCTCCGTGCCTCTTGGTAGGAAGAACCAGCCATTTTTCCTTTCTGGGGACATTTAGAGACAAGCACTGAGCTTGCCTTCACTCACCATACACTTTTACACTTAACATTCCCTCAAATGCTTTGGAAATACCACTTTACTGATTCATCCCACCCAACTGAGCCATCTGTTAGAAGGTATCTGGATTTGTCTGGGATTGAGTTTGGGGATTTTTTTCTAATTTTGGTCAAAGTAAGAAATCTACCAGATTCAGTCTGGATCTTTGTTCCCTGTTCAAATAGCAATACATTTCTATGCACAGTTTTACTAAAGACTGCCTACCTTTTGTTTGAAGTTTGGTCAGACTGGAGAAGAAGGTAGGAGGAGAACAGATCCCAGATACTTAATTTTGTGTGTTGATTTCTAAAATGGACTTGAGGCTCAGTATGGGCTTATAGCAGACATTCAGGGAAACCTAGCACCTGAGAAACGCATGGATCCTCCCCAGGCTGTGGTGGGAGTTTTTTTAAGTAAACATCGAGATGCATTTATTTTTCTCTTAATATCATTTTTGAGTGTTCTGAGGTCTGATCTCTTGTGAAAGGCACAAGAGCTGCATAAGTAGTATTCTGAAAACTCTGAAAATAATGAGTCCAAGATGAATTGTCTTGCTTCAGTTACATAGAGATGCTAGGAAGAAACACAAATCCTCCGAGTCATAATTCCTGAACTTTCACTACAAAATCAGACTTCTTTTCTTTAGACCACCCTTCCTAAAGCTCCAGACAAGATGCTGTCTAGTTAAAAAAATATTTCTGTACTTAACCTGTTCTTTTACTGTTATTTATTTCACGTACTTTTCTTCTATTGCCACCTTTGCTATATTTTGCCTCATTTTGGAGAGAAGGCACTGCAATAGCATGGAAACTGCTGTTTTCTCAGGATCAGAAACATTGCGAAATGCCATGCTAAGTTACTTATCATTCTAAGAGATCCAGTCTGATTTTAAGATCAGAGTCAGTGAGGTCTAGCTATGGAACCAAGAGTTTGAAAGTATTCATGATCTAAACTGGACCTCTTGTGAGTTTTATATCACCATAAAACTCAGAGCAGATATTTTTATTTTGCTGTAGGTATTGCTTGAGGTCTTAGAAGAATTCACTGAACTTGCACAGGAAGAAAAATCTCTCTTCCACATTGGCATCATTAGTCCTGCATTTTCTACAGCAAAATACAAGTTAATTTATGTAGCACAGAGCTAAAAATCAAAGGTAATGAACCCTTGCAGGTTACTTCTAATCTTCTGCAGTGTGTTTGACTACATCACATTATCAATGGAGAAAAGAGAGTTTCCATTTCAGCACACAATCTTTTTTTAGCTTTTTATCATACAGCCTCTTGTTTTTATGACATGAATTACCATGCTCTCATTTATTTTTTCTCTACCACTTGTATCATCCTGGAGGTGAAAAATTGTGTATCCAGTGATTCCTGTCCAGTAGCTGTTCTGAGAATTTGTGCTTTTACATACTTCTTTTGTGAGATTTTTCTTCTTTAATTCATAACCAAAAGTTACAGCAGATAATACTGTGCAAATGATGTGTTGTATGCACTAAATGAAGCTGTTGCTTTCTGCTATGATTTGTGAGTAAAGTTACACCTCAACAAATGATGAAGGTCGAAGGGATGCAGCTAGCAAAGTATGTAAGTCTTGTTGTCTTGTCTGCTCGGAGTCTGGCAGTTAATTCAGGTAAGATTCGTTCTGTTGGACAAGTTCAGATACCTTCTTTGATTGCCTGTCCTAAACAATGCTACACATGGGAGATGATAGGTATCCAACAGCTCAAACTGCGTTTCCACATGTACAGGTACTGGGAGCTCCAGCTCATCAGAGTTATTTTCTGCACAGATCAGCTGTAAAGACTTTCTAGTTGACCCTCTTGCAAATGAAAGTCCATCTACATCTTAGATGGAATTAGATGGTGTGAATTGTGGTCACCATGTTTGCAATAAAGTGTTTGTCTTTACTTGCAACACCAGTCCTACTTATATTTGTTCTGTTTCTTGTATCTGTGTTCCTTATTACCAAGGCAGTGCTTCAATGTTAGACTGTGGGGATGATGAATACGGGCAACAGGTTTCAACAACAGAGTCCTAGAGTATATTCTAGAACATGTATTTAAGACCTTAAAACATTTCCCTCACTTTTGAAATTCCAGAATACCTAATTTTGCACAAAGTCAGTGAAAGTTGCTTGCATGGTTGGCGTGAGGGTTCCCAAAGGCGCATGGAGGAGACAAGTGCTGCATGCATGTGACAAGCCAGTGTGAGGTTAGGGGCTGATACCACTAGTGCAGCTGAAAATGCAGGCCTGAATATCAAGGTATATTTTAAGAGCAAATCTGTGCCGTGGAAAAAGGTTGTCAGACAAATAGGCAGCATTTTCACCCATGAAGTTTTTAGCATTCTGGATACCTTTGGTCTATATTTCTGTTTCTTACAGGTGAGAAAGCCTTTTAGAGGGAGAAGATAAATGCTCATGTCTCTCTCCATTGTTAAATGTCTCACAGAAAAGGGCGATGCTTGTTCAATCATATGCAGTTTTGCATTGGATTTGTGAGGCTAAACTGCTAGTGATTCATAGCTGTCTCATTTTGGATAGGAGAGGTAACCTGTTAGGTCCTTGTGAAAGACTGAGTCTCTTCCATACCACTTCTTCATTCATATATTTTTGGGTAGTAGTGACAGTCTGTGTAGACTGCATCATCTTGTCTGTGTCTGTCATTTGTCTCATAACTGTTAGGTATCCATATAAATACATGGCTGAGGAAATACAATTGAATGAATTGTACAATAATTTCATTAGCTGACACAAAAATCGGCTTCTACACTTTTTCCCCCTAGAGAAATACCATGACATTTTTGTAGATGTGAATTAAAAATGCCATACAGTTAGGGCCTGGACTTCTGAACTCTGTTGAAAATGGAATATATATAGCTGTCAAAAACAGTAACAAAAAACTAGGCAGTGAGGAGGCAGATCTGTCATTCAGACTGATTGGGCTTATATACATTCACCGCTTTCTGTATCTTGAACTATGCAGTATTTGATCGTCCAGACGGCTTTTATCAGCTGTTCAGCTGACAGAAGTCCATTGAAAATTGGCCTAACCGTGTGTGAATTACTTTGCTATGACTTCTCAGGCACCCGAGGGTGGCTGTTAAAGACTGAATCCAATTCACCTCTGTGCTCATGTCAGACTAAACAGGTGTTACTTCTGTTTTTATTTGGTCTATCTGATTATTAATTCAACAGAAATTGCCAAATAAAAAACCCTGACAACTTCTTTTAGCTAAAGAGAGGAGAATTGGCTGGAATGCAGTGTTTACTCCTTCCCTAATGTCAGTTTTGTTTCCATTCCTTTAAAATATATATCCGTGTTCAATTAAGCTTAGTTTTCTCAAACAGCTAGTTGTCTGTGCTGCTTCTGAGGCAAGCCAGGCTTGAGTCTTAGCTTTATGTATTGTAATGTCTGAAAAAAAGGCAAAAAGGATCAGAGAAAATTGAAAGGAAGGACCTTATTTAGAGGAGAAAGTTCTGCAGGTGTAAACAGCTTCAATCAAGTAGATTTTATTTTGATATTCCAGAATTCCCAATCTTCTGTGGCTTCTTCTAAAGTGCTGCTCCTGCTGCTTACCAGCACTTAAAAATTTACACAGAGCAAAGACTACTTTCATTAGTAGATTTGTCTCTGTTTCCTTGTCCTTTCTTATTGTCAATATCAGCCACTGCCTGGCAGGGAGCGTGCTGTTACCTCACTCTGCTCCATACTATGTAAACTGCCTTCATCTAAGATGTGAGGCTCCTGATACATGGTTAAATTGATAGAAACTAAATTGTATAAATCATGTGGTGCGTTACACAAGTTAAAAGTCACATACATGGATTTCACACAGCGCTTAACACAGGCACCATAGGAACCACAGCTGTGAATGCAAGACAGCGTGGTCAAGCCCACATTGAAGAAGCACCTTTCTGCATTCTGCAGAAGTCAGAAGGCTGAGTATTAAGTGCTCTATTTTTATTCCTTATTCTTTACATGTGTATACATATATTTTTAAAAGTCTAAAATCATAACTCATGTCTCAGCACTGCTGAAGTTGTAAGTCAAACTTGCTAGTCTTTGGCTCAAACTTGTAACATACCAGATTGAAATCAGGGAATGCAGTGGCTGATAATTTTGAGGAGAGTTTCATCCTATGGGGAAATGTTCCAATTTAAAAGAAAGAATTCCAGGAGGTGGGACCTGAATCTGGTATCATACTGTTTCCCTGTGCTGTCATTCATAGGCATGGGGCAAGGTGCAAGACTAGATTTACATTCATGTGAAAAGAGTATTAGTCCTTTCATGCCTGAATCTGAGCTTGATTGTCTAGAGTAGATTTAGTGTATCAGTTGGATATGTTTAAATTAGATTATAAAAATTGCTTTGTTTTCCTGGCAGAATTGGCAAAGGAACTGGAACTGGAGTGAATCTCAGTCGATACGTCAAATCCCAGTGCCTGCTAAGAGATCGCAGGCATAAGTTTAGCATTTGTGACCACTTCTCTTGTTCTGGGTTACACATGGGGTTCTGGGTTATCTACAAAGAAAAGGCAAAAGCATCCACATGCTATCAAACCAAGTACTGTAGTTCATTTTGTGAGGTCTCTGAGATAGATTATGTGAGTGCAAATATTTGTCAGAACTGGTCATGGCTATTCACTGATTTTAAACAATTGGATGACTGTCGCACTGCTTCCCTAGGTGCTAAAAATCAATGATAATGCCAGACTACTTTGCTCATTGTTATTTTAGAAAATCCCTAATCAAAACAAGTATAAGTGCTGATGTGTGCTCAGTGGTGGAGTTTTGTGTGTTCCTTGGAAAGATGATATTCCCTGGAGAGAGAGGAAAGGATTAGAAATGATAACCACTTTTTAAATACATCAGCTTGCTCATGTGTGTGGTGTTTTTTATCAGCTTTACAGCAAAAGCTTCATTTGATTTGTGCAGGGATGTGGATAATAAGGAGAGAGGCCAGCGAGCTGATTTTTATAGTCTGTTTGTAGCTTAAACAAAGATCTGGGATTTTGCGGATAAAGACCAACTGAAATGCAGCAGATTATGCAGCTTCCTTTTTTATTTTTTTTTCCCCCAAAGGTTTGTTAATTCCCCCTCCTCCTGCCCAGCCTGATCTTCGTGTGTCCACTCTGCATGAAAACAGGGAGGTTTAAAATAGAACTTCATCAAATCCTCCTCCTTGACCGTGGCTGATTCTTTGTATTCAGGAATGTGCCATGCTTGGGCACTGTTGCATTTGTGATAAACACGGTTTCAACTTGGACCACCATGACATTAGCAAGCATGGTTCTCGCTGCTAAAATGCCACTGTTATGGATAAAATCCCTGAAGTCAAAGAAGAGGTGGAGCAAGCTTCTGTCTTCACTGGAGGGTGAATATAAGTCGGTGGCATGGCTCCAGTTTTTCTGTGACACAGTTAAGAAGCTTGATGAAAACTGTACTGCCTTTTCCCCTTTACAGCGGTGGAATGCACACCCTTTCCAACAGGTTCTTCAGTGCAGGCAGAAGTAGTATTTTGGGGTTTTTGTCATTTAATTTCTTATGAGCATAGTATATTATGGTGAAGTTAGGATCACTCGAATGTGAAGTGGCTTCTCTATGGTGAGAGCTAAGTGAAGAATTGCTGTTAAAGTCCAGCACTGCAGCTCCTGCACAGTTCACAGCTTGCTTTCTTGCAAAGCTAAACAAGATGCATTCACAAAAGCGCTGGGACCTCCTGCATTGGACGTTGGCTGGAAATGCAAAGAACCACATAAATAATAAGCATCACAGAGATGCTCTGCGTTATTTTTAAATGCATAGCATAAAGATAGGCAAGTGCAAGGTGGAGTGGCAGGACAGCACATCATTTTAGCAGTACTGCTCATTTTCTTATTCTGATGGAGCTTTTCTGTCTGGTATTGGAAGAATGATTTTAAAATCAATTTTTAGCTTGGTCTAGAATTTAGCTTCTTTCAGAACCTGCAATAGAGATGTTGGTCACATTTATTTTTAAATTCCAAAGGAAACAAATATAGGAATAAAACCATGTTTCCCTGCAGCACTTGGCAAGCAGCTACTATTTCATCTACCAGGTACATGACCACCTAGAAATTCGGTTCACTAAAAATTGACTAAACAAAGCTGAATCTGCAGGGAATATTTCCATTGCAGAGAAAGCTGCAAGGAGTAACTCAGCAGTGCTCTTGCAGGCAGTGTGATATAGTGGGCAGAACTCTGGCACAGCTCAGGTGGGAGCATGAGGAGACACAGGCCTCAACTCTTGTAATCTGTAAAACAAGTAAAGCAGTGAATTTGACTTATGTGTTTTAATTTTTCTAATACATGGTTTATGTACTGTACATTTTCAGTGAGCTATCTATTTTTTTTTCTCCCTATAAGCAGGAGGAATAGCAAATGGAAGGAGGTGGTAGAGGCAAAATGAAGCATCTTAAACTAGAGCCACTTGTAGAAAGATTGAACCAGCTGTCAGTGTCTTAGAACAGCTAAGGGATAGGAGCTGATTTTGCTCTTTATAGCTAGACTGTCCCTCATTTTAGAAGACTGCTAGATATTTTCAGCTTATGTTTGCAAATTTGCCATCTTTGCTGTAGTCCTATCATATCTCATGTGCAACTGACATCCTGATGAGAGATTTCTGGGGACAGCTCAGCCTGAGTGATCAATTACTGCATATTCAATCTGGAAAGCACTTTGGGTTCTTAGTGAGGTTAAGACGCTGTCTGAGTTTTCCAGTACTAAGGGTCAGACTCTGATTCTAGACCTTATATTAGCTAGTACCTAATCCTGTATCAACCTCAGGGTGTGTGTTGCATGCAGTATTATTAAACATGAGTTAAGGTAGCTGATGTAATTCTCAGAAGAATACACATCAGTATGTAATAGATACGGTTAAAAAAACAATGCCTGTTTTAGAACCATTGGCTCTGCATGAAGAGGAAAATCTCAGAAAATAGTATTCAGAGCTCTCAGAAAAACAGCTATTAAGAACTCTACTTCCAAATCATCAATAAGCATGTTGTGTTTTGTGGTGTGCTTCTGAATGACACCAGGCTGTGAGTTTAGAATTGTGTTCAGTGTCTGGCCACAAAACACAGCTCTGAACGACCTGCTTTTTATTTTGCTGATTTTGAAAGGACTGAAGTAGTGGGGCTGCTGTTGAGAGACTGCCAGCCAACTGCCATACTCAATTATATCTGGCCTTCCTCAGCTTCAGTAGGGTAAATTCACAAAGTCCCTTTAAGACACTTTTTCGCTCTACAGGAAATATCATGTTGAAGGTATAGTAGTGCATCTATCATGAAGTGTTCAGTTATGGGGCAAAACATTGCTGTGGGAGGTAAATTTGGTCTCTGGGAAGTAGATGAAATAGAAAGGAAGCTGAGTATCTGATGAAAATGAAAGAATTAGTATCAAAAAAATAATTGTGATTGTATGAGAAAAACCCTGTGTTGCTCTGACTTTCATACAGCTGGCTGCTGAAATTCAAGTTTAGGTTTTGCTGGATACATAAAGGCATATTTTGAGGACTTTATCCAAAGGGAAAAGCTTCCAGTGGGATGGGCTCCATCAGGACAGGCTGCAGCCCCAGACTGGAGAGGGCTTGGTATGGTCGCATTCATATTGTCAGACCTGAAGCAGAGGCGTGTTGCACAGCTCAGTGTTTCCTTTCCTGTCTGGGATGAGCATTGGTCAGAGCAGGCTTTTAAACTGTCCCCACCATACAGGTCGAGGAACTCCCTGCTCCAGGCAAGGACATCCTTTCTGTGACACAAAGTCTTTAGGTCAGCACCAGGGGGAATTAATTGCTGGAGATTTAGCTGTGCTGCTAGCCAGAAGGTTCCCACGTAACTATGTCCAATTTTTTAAGAAGTGGGTTATCTCGGCTTAGCTCAGGATGTTGACTTGATTGGAGGCTTTTGAAGTTATCTACATGGAATAGGCACTCTGTGTTTCCAGCCCCCACTTTGTCATAGGCCAGAAGCAGAGAATGCCCCAGAGTTGGGTAGTGGTGGCAATCCTCAATCCTCTGCATTTCCCAGCGCTAATTCCAAGAGTGCCAGTCAGCAAGAAATAATTTCTGTCTTACTGTCTTGTTTTGTGCGTTCCATTGATCCGCTCAGCACTTCAGAAATGGTAGAAACATGACCTTTCCCATGAATTTTTAACATAAGGGCCCTTATCTTGCAGACTCGCCTGCGTCTGCACACCCTAGAGCACCAAAGTCAGAGCTTGAGAGGGTAGCAACATTTATTAGTAGAGATCATCCTGAATCTGGCAAAACTGAAGCCTAAATACTTTCTGATTCTTTCAGAAATATCTAACAGTTTTAGGATTTTTCTGTTTTAAATGTATTAAGCAGAATAAAATTTTTAACCTGTGCTTTAAATTAACTTTGTAACCATATAGCAGTAATTTCAACCTGTATTTCTTAGTCTATAAAGTTAATTTTTAATGCTTCAGTTTACAATTTGGAATAAGATTTTATGACGTTCTACTACTGTACATCAATTTGACAAGATTCTGCTATTAAAGTTAAATGTTTTAACACATAGTTGGAAACAGTCTATGTTACTCTGATATTGTTTAGCAATAAATACAAGCTGAAATAGTAAATTTTATCTGTTGTGAAAATAATCTGTCACTGTTAAACAGAATTTCTATTATATACATTATTTACTGTTATTTGAATTAAAAAGAACAATTTATTTACATTACAAACTGTAAATTTAATTTACTGTTAAACAGTTAAATTACAGCATTTGCAAAGCTAAGCTGCCGGTAATTTGACCATAAATGTATGCGATTTTTTCCCTGAATGCTTTACACAAAACATGATGAAAATGCATGCATTACAAGAATCCGGAGAGGGAGTGCAATTAAAGCTCTCCTAATTTTTATCTGAAAATCTACCCATTTTCAGCATTAGAAAGTAAGATGCAATAATGTATTCAGAGTGATAGAACAAGGGATTCTGATGGCTTTCAGCGTCTAACACCCTTCTTAATGCTTCTGGGTTTTGATCCTTTAAGATATCATCTTGAAAGTCATTGTAAAAGAAAGCTACTATAATGTATGTGGTACAATGCATCTGGTATCTGCTTTCATGCACTTTTTTTTAGCTGCCCCTTTTTCAAGTGCTTTAAACTCACATGTATTTTTGACATGGTTTCCATAGTCAATAGTTTCTACTGACCACAGTTTTCAATAATTCACCAAGGTCTGGTTCCTGCCGGATGTTGACTTCTCTGGTGCTGATCTCACAGCTTTAACCTAAGCACACACCTCTGCTTCCTGCTGACTTAGCGCAGTGCTAGCAAGAGTTCACATCTGGCTGCTGGGTTTGGGGAGGGAGCAGCCTAGTGGACACTAAAATAAGAGACCTGTCGGAGACTTGGCATCAACAGTGTATGAGCCCTGGCAATGAAGGTCTGAGTTCAGGTTCTAACCCTTCCATGTCCATTCTGACTTCCAAACAGGAGGTCTTCAGTTCAAATTCTTACTGGCATATGCTCCTGGATGGCAGGAGATGCTGTCATGCATGTCTTCTGACACATAAACACGAGCTCTGGGTGGCCTACAGAGAGGAAGCATATGGTAAGACCCAGCCAGCCCACTGGCAGGACTAGTCAGGTGGCAACCTCAGTTTTTGAAGTGCTGGTAAGAATTTGGAAGTTATTAGTGAGACGTTGCTGTTATCTCTTCTTCACTGATGTTTTCTTCATCTGTTTTCTGCCTACTGTGGAATGTACAGAACATGAACACACACAGATCATCTGCCGCTTTGGAACTCGGTTTAAGCAGAGACCTTATGAAGTGCCTATCTCTGTCAGTTATTTTGTCAGAGACTATAATTACTTACTTTCAGTGATCGATTTGTCCCTTCTCAAGCCTAAGCACTTAAAATTTGCGTTTTCTTGTCTTACTGTGCATTCTGGACCTCTGCTAATGGCTGAATCCTTGTGTTTCATTCTGTCCCTACCTAGGGACTGTGTCTCTTCTTCTCTGTATGTGCTGTCATGCTTTTTCTTCATCTTCTTTGGAACGGAAGAGTCACAATTTGTCTTACATGTAGCTGGCCAAACAAGAAAATATCTTAAAATTTGATAATAGAGAGCAACAACAAAAAAATTAACCTCATCAATAAATGAAAAGCTGAATTACTTGTGTCAAGCACAGTTGGAATGGTTACAGTTTCACTGTCTTTTCTCTACTTCAGCTACTCTACCCACCATCTTACTCCATCAAAACTCTGTAACAAAAATCTCATCCTGGCTTTCCATTTCCTTCAAGGTCTGCTTCTGTACCCATCACCTCTTACATTGCTGCACACTTGACAAACCAGAGCAACATATGTCTTTACCGTGCTGTCATGTGCAAGAAGCAGATTAAAGTGTTTTTTGAATCTCACTGCTGGTTTCATTTCTACATGATGTGGTAGAGTGTGTTTGCACAAGCTGTGCTGACAGATAGGATGGAGAACATAAACCTACTTTGAGCAATTATAGTCATATAAAATGTTAGCTGGCTATGGTTTTGAGTTAGATTTTGTCTAGAGAGAGATTCAGTCAGTGATAAGCAAATTACATGTGTTCTTCACATCTCTTTTGAGAAAAATTCAATTCAGAGCGGAATGGTATTAGAGAGGCACCAACTTGGCCGGTGGGTCATCGACATGGTTCTGGCTGTATGTTACTTATGTACACCACTGCCTCATCCTGTAGCTACCTCTGGTTTATTTGTCGTCAGCAGATGCACAAGGAAGAGCTTTCTGAGTACTGACGGGGGCAGCTGGCATGAACCATTTGTTCAAGATCATAGAATCACAGAATGGTTTGGGTTGAAAGGGACCTTAAAGATCATCTAGTTCCAGCCCCCCTGCCATGGGCAGGGACAACTTCCACTACTAGATCAGGTTGCTCCGAGCCCCATCTCCTTTCTTAATGTCTGTGAAAAAACATGACTTGGAGCAGTAAGAGGTCAGGATGCATCTTTTTTAACACCAGGAAAGCCTCTCATTTGAGTCACGCAAGCAGATTTGCTTGGTGCTTCTTGTTCTCTTGCTCTGTGTTATTGAGTTGCACGTATTGAGTTCTTTACCTCACAGTAGCATGCCATGGGTACTTCTGTAAAAGGTCAGTATATAATGATATAGCAGTTTGTACTTGACGATATTTTTCACACTGGATTTTTTTCTCCTAAACATTTCTGAAAAATATCACACAGTTTCTAAGCACTTCTGAGCTGAATTTGAACAAGGTGCCTGAATTTGAACAAGTGCCATCGCACTGCTCACCCATCCCTAACCTTGAAACGTTTAAAAATAAATAAATAAACGGATTTGCATAAAATAATATAGTAACCCACCGAATTTATTTAGTTTAATTTATGCTAATCATGGCATATTGGTGCTCTGGCAGATAAAATAAAGCTGGTGGAGAAGATTGCGTCGAAGAAGCGATGTCAATTAACCCTAGAAATTACCACTCTGAAAGTGGGCTCAGCTTTGCCATTGAGGAGAACCAGTCCAGCAAATTCTGTTAACTGGCAATAATAAGGTGGATTTATTAATTTTAGGGGTGTGCAAATTTATTTTTATTTATATATATTTTTCATTTATGTATATATTTTTATTTTTATATATATATAAGTACACATGTATTTTCCTAGTGTTGTGTATATGCCTGTTAGATATTAGAAGTTAAAATATTTGAAAATATGGGAATATAAATCCAGGAGTGAATTCAGGTTATTTTGCATAGGCTTTTAATTATTTCTGGCTTATAATTCTAGTCATGTTTTTTCAGGTTATATAATATACCATTTAGGAATAACTATACATAATATGGAATTTAATATTAGTTCAGGCTTTCAGTAGCGTCAGAAGTAATGAAAACGACCAAGCAGAATGGGTTGTGTTCATCTCTACTGCCACTTGATCAGGGAAGGATAGATGGGCTGTATCAGGTTGCATCTGTTATAATTGTGCCTTGGCTCTGGCTACCAGAGGAAGCAAACAGCCCACAAGAATAAATAAAATTATTTCCATAAACAAATATCTCGGGGCTTCTCATGTGCTCTAGTTCCTGTGTGTACTGATTTACTTTTAGATGTAAATAAACTCTTTTGGTTTCTGACTTGCAAATTTGTATAGTACTCAATCGGAACAGGATTTTAGGTGTACCTTTTTTTCACACAAAATGAAAGATTGACAATGGGAGAGAGAGGGAGAAGAGAAAAAAAAGTTCCCTTCTTCATCTTAGACCACATTGCATAAGATGAATGTCAGACAGGATTTAAGCACAAGCAGTCTTTGAAAAGGCAAGATATTTATACAATTTGCTAGGTTGGGCTTAGGATTTTTGTTGTTTTGATTTGCTCTTAAGAGTAGAACCAGAGGCTTTAAGGCGATGGCAAGGACTTTTCCAAAACAGATGCCTCAATTAGATTTTAATTTTATTTAGGACATAGGTAGGTGGCCTGATTTTCAGTACTGTGGAGCAAGCAATGGCACTCCAAGGCCCATGAGGACTGCAGGATTTTTGGAGTACTTTCGTTTGTTTTGCTGCTGCTTTTTGTGGCTTTAAATCATATTATCCTGTACCTTAAAACAGTTCTAGTGACTGCCTGCAATGTCTGAACAAATGGCGGGAGCTGAGCAAGTAGATGCCTCTGCACAAGGAAGAGTAAAACTGGTGATGTGCAACTTCTGCCACGTATGCAAAACAAACATGAAAACAAAACTCATTTTCTCAAATGCTTTTTGTTTGCTGTTATTATTTGAAGGGTCACTAACAAAATGACAGGCGCAATTACAATCTCTTACAGATTGCATTATGTATTGAACTTGCATACTAGTTTTCGTTTGGACTTCTTGTTTTCAATCATGTAGAAGTTGCCCGAGTTTCACTTGCCTGGAAGTCACATTTGCTGGTCTGAACACAGTTTGAGGCGTTTTCTAATGCAGACCAAGATAAAACATATTTTTCAACTTTTACAGAGAATATTTGTGGATTCCGACAGCTTGTTCGGCTGTAGGTAGAAACTTGAAATTTGGCATAGAAATAGCTCTCATGAAGGGGAAGTGCTTTTGCTGTTTCTAGAGAAAATTGCTTTTGATTTAACTGAGCTGTAAGCCTTTGAGCAAGTGGCAAAAAAATTTTATTCTCGGCGCTTGCAGGGTGTGCAGCGGAGGAAAGGCTCTGTGCATATGGTTAATTTAGTGAAAGCACACGGTATAGTGCAATATGCTTCTGAAAATGGGTGGAGGCACCTGAGGCTGGGACTTTATAAGGTATGAGGGACACATTGAAAGAACTTTCCATTTTCAGGGACTAAGCCAAAGGCTTCCTCCTCTCCTCAGCTCATAGAGCTCTCTTAACTGATGCTTATAACAAAGCAAGCCGGTTTTCCAACATACGCATTTTCATGTTGCTGTGCCCCAGAGAAGAGACTTTGTACAAATGTTCTTGTGGTGTTAAAGTTACATTATGGTGGTACTACAGCAAGTCCATCAGATGTACCAGGCCATACGCACCATGATCCAGGTAGCAGGGTCTGTATCTATCTATTGCTTGCCACATCTGTTGCCTCAGTTTCTTCATTTCTAGCTAAAATCAGACTGATATTTAAAGCTTTAAAAATCAGTCTTCAGGTATCTTGGATATTTTTCAATTCACTTTTTCACAGACATCTTTCCAAGGCCAACATATTCCACCCAGTTCTTTACCAAACCTTTTTTGTTTGTTTGTAGACTTCCCATAAGGTCTCTACAGTCTTTTCTTCCCTAAAGTTCAAATTGCTCCTCTGGCTTTGATGGCACAGGACAGAAGAAGGGATATGTGGCATGTTCCTTCCAAACCAGCTTTAGTTGCTTGGACAGACAGGGCTCTTCTGAGTTCTGGCAGCTTCTGTCCTGGCTCCAGCTTCCCTGTACCTCTCTGCCTTTCTTGCTTAGTCCTGAGCTTCTTTTTGTGTGGAGCTGTGTTACCTGGCTGTCACTCTATGAGTGGATCTGCAATTCCACCACACATCAAACAGATGAAATTGATTGAACCAATATATATTTAAAAGACCAGCTCTGTGACAGGCCTAAGCACTTCACATTGTGCAATTTTCCTATCTAAAGCACTGCCCAATTATAATTCCTCTGACAGATACTGATAGAGAAACCCCCTCCAATGGGGTCAGATCTAGTCTCCCCGAAAACATCCCTCCATCGAGCCCACAGCCATGGGTACTGAAATCAGGACAGTACTCAGGGAGCAAAGCAGTTTCTCACTTGCGTCCTGTGAGGTGAGCAAAACCTCCCTGCAGGACCTCCCTTCACCAGAGCTTCCTCACCAAAGGCTGTGAGTGGAGACCAGTGCACCAGACCAAGGGTAGATCCATCCTAGATCTACTTATCATAAAAGGATATGACTTTTTTCATGTTTCCCTTGTGTTTGTTACAAGGCTGCCAAATAGACACATCATTCACGCTTGCTCAGGCCTGCCTTTTGGACTGTCCCGCTCTCTCAGAGCCAGTAATGCTCCTGACCCCCCTGGACTTGGTCCCAGTGGAGATTTCAGAGAAGGGATGCTTTTCTTCCTTAGGCCTGTGGCTGTCAGGTACAGACCAACACAATATCAAACCAACTTATTCACTGCTAGATTAATTATGTTGTTAATAGGTTAACCTAGGGCAGACAGTATGGAAAAAAATGTTTAATACGTATTTGTTGGCACGAGTGAATAGAGCTGGGCAATGGTGATGTACAGATTATGACAGTTGGATGTTTTCATTGTAAAACTTAGGTAGATGATTTTGAATGTTTTAAAGTGTTAATATTATTTGGAAAAACAATGTCTTCTGGAATTAAATTATAGAGGAGTACTGAGCATAGGTAATTTTGGTAACTCTTCACTTTTTCATGTTTAACTGGAATGGTTTTACTATTCTTTTGGCTGCCTGGTGTACAGAAGACAGCATGGCACAAAATGGTAATGAGATGTTTCCACTTGAAATAGTGAGCTGCAGCAGCTGGGTCCAGGGCCTTGAATCCAGTTCTAGCAAAAGGACAGGATGCCACTGCGAGCATTTGAAAAGAAAACAGAAAACTAGAAAGATTTCCAAAGGTAAAACATCCCCAGCAATGTGCTGCAAGGAAAAAAGCCTAATTAAATTGTCCAAATCATTTTAGCCCTGAAGCTTGAAAATGTCAGTAAATAAATAATTGGTTATGCAAAGATTACTCTTTTCTGCTAATAGAGCATAGGAGAGGAGAAGCAAAGCCACTGGGGGTTCCTTCTTTGATCCACAGCAGGTTATAAAAACGCAGACAATACCACCAAAATGAAAAAAGAAAAAAAAAATACATTTCCTTTCATAGTTGTCTGTCCTCTCCTTGCTTTGGAAGGGAGGAAGGCAGGTTATCACTTGTGCATGCGTGGAATTCAGCCCTGTTTGCAGTATGATTGTACAAAAGGCACTTTATTAAAAGCTAACTGTTATTTCCAGATTTTCAACTTAAACACAGACAAGTTAAGGGGTAGATATAAAATCAATATCACTCTTCAGTTATTGCAGACAACATTTTGAAAGGTAAGTATTTAGACTGTAGCAAGTGATTTACTGATAAGGATGTTCTGCTGATCTATTTGTTCCTGATTTGCTGTACCTTGTCCATTAACATGACTGCAAAATGGGACTGAGAGCTCGGTTTGATTCTGCTGTAGGGCTTTTGTTTCATCCTCTGAAAAAACTGGGAGCAACATATCTGAAAGTTTGTACAAGAGAACTCCTAACACCTAATGTGAAGACAATGTATTTTTGCATCAAACGTGCTGTGCATTTCAGATGAGTTTTTTAATCATGAACTGTGCTAAAAGTCTTGATTTATTTTGGAACGATTAGGTGCATACAGAATTCTATTAGTCTGTAAGCAGAGATAATAAAATGCTGGGTTACTGGCTATGCCTTTAAATACTTATTGTCTTCATATGAATTTTGATGAAATTATATATGAATTCTGCAGTATTAAAATTAATAATATTTTCCTCATATAACACAGACTGAAGTGAGCACAGTAGCCATGAAACAGAGTGCTGATATTTCCTTGGTGCCTCATCTTACTACATTAGTTTTCTAGCTTACCTGGTTCTGAGTACCATCTAATAGGTGAATGTCATTCATCTGAGAGACATTAGTTTGATGTCAAATGTGACTTAGGCTTTGAGGTTGATGGGATGATAAGTAGCCCA
Source organism: Coracopsis vasa (assembly GCA_026283785.1). Classification (NCBI taxonomy): domain Eukaryota; kingdom Metazoa; phylum Chordata; class Aves; order Psittaciformes; family Psittacidae; genus Coracopsis; species Coracopsis vasa. Next base: position 21,178 of record JANHGB010041942.1, read on the forward strand.
CCATTTCCCCCTGTGGGAGATAATGTCTGCGGCAACCCGCCTTTTTACATTCAAAGGTCATGTCCAGTTGAGAGAGCAACATATACAAATGGGATTTTAGGTACAAATTACCTTTTGCCCTGGAAGTGCAGGAGGGGAGGTGGGTGACATAATAAATATGCAGGTTTTTCTTCAATCTTACCTGTTCCTACGAATATTCAAGCACTTTAAAAAGCTGTACACAGCTTTAGCACGGATACGCTTGTCTAGTTAGATTTTTCCCCTCAAAAGTCAGCTTTTCAAAGCACAAGCCAGTCAACAGAATTAAAAAAACCCTTGCAAGCATAGACTGGACAAGTGTCTTTATATATATAGTCAATGTGATGAGCATGGTAGAAGAACTCCTATACGGTTTGAGGACAACAGATGGAAGCACTTTAGAAATTCTTTTTCTGAAGAGCTTTTTAAGTGAATTCAACGATGGTATATTTTTGCCCATAATTTATATTTAGCATTTTAGGTCTCTCATTTTACTACCTACTCTAGAGATCTGAAAAAATAAACTAAAATATGGAATGAGGACATATAAATACATTCTGATATTGTGCTGAATATTCAATGGAAAAGATTCTTATCATTTTCCAGCCTGTATTCTGAAATACTATTTTTTAATTGTGGTATTTGGTGCATTGGCACCATATTTTGGAGCAACAGTGTGAGTTTTAAGAGGTGAAGCATCATTTTGCCCAAGGAAATATGGAATTTATGGCAGTACCACAGCCAGACCTCTAACTGCTGTTACCGTGACACTTTCTAGTGACATTAGTGACCACCACTGGGTGTAAATTCTACACGCACTGAGCATTCATACACAAGTTGAAGGGTGAGGGAGGGAGGAAGAAGAGGAGACAAGGCTGTATAATGCTTCATGACTGGCTTAAGGGATATTAAATCGACCTTAAATCCTTGCCAACCGGTTAGATGGATAGCACACTGTTTCTAAAATTTGCAAGTCAAAGGGAGACAGGCCTAAATTCTTTCCGCTATGAAACCCCCACAGTCCTCTGCCTTTCAGGCAGAAGCAAAAAGGAATGGAAAATTCCAAACTAACGAGCACTTCATTTTTTATTTTTTTTTTTCTGCAGTGCTGTGCTTAGAAAAATTGCACTCCCTTTTTTCTAAGGCAAAGAAGTAAAATTAAAGTTGTATGACTGTTATAAATATTACATGTTCTGGGTATCAAGAGTACCTGTAGTTCTCTGGTTTCTGAGGGTGTTTTTGAATTAACCCTTTTATAGACAGCGGGTGTTGGGAGGAAAGTATAACATTCATGCTCAGTCAAATCTTAGACTGTCTGTTCAGAGGAAAGTATCCTAACATAAAGGTGCACTCACTCGAGTAATTGTGAGTTTGGTATGTATACTTTTTTTTTGTAGATGTGAACTTTAGAGCATTTGAGAAATAATGACTTGGCCAAGTCAACTGACAAGTCAGAGATGGAACCCAATGTCTTCAGTCCAGATTCTGTGATGCTCTGTAATACCATCAGTTTTACTGAATATTAGAGATTAGTCAATGTAGACGTTGGTTTCATAATGAATACATATGTATTCAGCAGCAGAAGGATCTAGGATTCAAGAAGTGATGAATTTCTACTGAATATCTCAAGGGCTGAGACAAATATGCTGTCCTGTTTCATTGACATGGTTCAGAAGAAATTCTGACTGGTCCTTTGGGAGGAGTAACCTAAGATGGAAGGAAGCTGGAGCTGCCAAATTCCTTGGCTGAGATGTCCTAAACTGAAGGACCCATACAAGCTGGAATGAAGCGTGCAGGAAAGCAGGCTCTCCTGCTGATCCAGACAAGAAACATGCCCCGTGCAGTGAGTGCACTGACATTCAGGCAGTAGATGTTGCCTGGAATTCACTTTGTCATGAGCTTCACTTTTGCTGAGCACTGTCCTTGCAGGGGATGAGATGCTTCCAGATACGCTTCCTACATGGTTAAAGCTCATGTTTAGCTTTCTGCTGGGTCTTGTATAAGCAGTAGAGAGACTCTCTGTCCTCATTTCATGTATTCACAACATCTTCCTACATAAAATCTATCTATAATTTAACCCATATTGTCCAGATTACAGTGCTTAAGAAGAACTTCCATCCTAAGTCAAAGTCAAAAAGAATACTGTGCAATTTGTTCTGTTTCTTATGTACTATTGTTAATTTTTAAAAGCTGCTTCACTTCTGCTTATCCATGGACTCCAGTGAATTTGCTCATTGGATCAAACTGCTTTTCCCTTCATCATAAATACCCCAGCCACAACCCCAGCATCTGTCTGCCTGCCTCCAGTCTTCATTTTGCAAGCTGCTCACAGCCAGTAATAATGATGTCCTTTCATTTTCCTCATAATCTTCACCTGTCTTTGGGCTGGTTGATGTTCCCATAATTTCGGTAAATGCTACCCTATTTAAATAAATAAACACATTAAGTAAATTGTCAGGTATTAACGTAGACAGGACATCCCTAATGTAATTATTGTTCTGTGCATTACTGCTTCAGGAGTGGATCTTTTCTGAGTACAACATTAGAAGACTGGTTTGTGGAAATTAATACCAACTTTTAAATTCAATAATGTCTCTTTACTGAAGAAGTAATAGGCAATTTTTTAGAAAATGTACAATTTTGGACAAACATAAATAGCTTTACTTACTGTGTCACAGCAAGAACAACTATTTGAAAAGATGTTAAATTTTGTATGTAATTTCTGTGGCAGTTCTTAAACAATTCCTAACATTTCTGTCTCTTTAAAGTATTCACTTGCTTCAAAGCTATTTTTGACTCTGACCACTATCTGATGAGAAATTCACATGTGCTAAATATACCCATGATAATAATCTTATTTTCAGTCCTCCACTAAAAATGCTGATGGCCTGAAAGGGATTTGAGTCATCAGTGTAGCTTCCCTGCCATTATTTTTCCAGTGGATTTCAGGACAAAGAAATAGTTAGAATGCTAAGCAAAAAATATTGCTGTAATGTTGTTTACCAATCATTTTGTCAATATAACAATAATATAGCAATAATAATATGTGAATATAACAATAACAGTATATATAATAATAACAATGGTGTTTGTCTCACAAAGGACTTTTAGTGAATAAGTGACTAGAGAAAGGAGTTGGGAGAAATTAATTGCACACACATATAATACAGCGCCAGGTGTGAGTAGTGTAATTCCCCCTATGCGATAAGTTTGGGACAGAAAGGAATGTTGCAAAATTGTTGAGTTGTTCAACCAAACATCAAGTTGATTTTCAGATCTCTGGGCTACTGCTTGAAATACAGACCATGGCAAAGCTCTCAGATCGGTATACATGCATCGTTCCTAACTTGAAGTCAGTGAGGCTACTGCAAAGTCACCTCAGAGGCAGCAAGTGCTGGGGTCCAGGTTTCCTCTGGAACAGATCTAAATGCAAATTTCCACTGATTATTTAGGCATGATTAGGGAAATGAAGTGTGCCTGTGTGCCTGTATAATTATGTGCCGTGTTCTGGTAGCTAGACCACAGCTTGATTAGAACTCTTACGTTGTTTCTGCATTAGTCCTTTAGCTGAAGAAGTAGAAATTTTGTTCTTGCATCCAGCAGTTCCTGCTTCAGCTCAGGTACATGTTAGATAGGGCTTGGGTGCAACTATGCTGTTAGTAAGTGCTGGGCCTCTCTGCTGTAATGCTCTGCAAGGAAGAAGAGGGCACCCTAGTACAGGATGCACTGTTGCCTTAGAAGTATTTATGTAGCCAACAAGTAGCAATGTCTGTATTTTTACCTATCTCTGCCTGAACTGATCTAAACAGAAGCTAGCAGCATCAGCCTTGGTGTCCACCAGACATTTCTGTGAGTTGAAACAAGCAAGCTGTAATGAAATTCTGAAGACTATTGATGAAAACCTTTCACATTACCAATGAAAGATTAAATCAAAGAACCAACTAAACTAAACTAAACTCCCAAACAACAAAATGACTAAACACAAAACTACAAGAAATCTGGAAAGGGACTTTTTACATGCACAGGTAGTGACAGAACAATGGCTTTAAGCTGACAGAGAGGAGATTTAGATTAGATACTAGGAAAAAGTTCTTTACTGTGAAGGTGGTGAGACGCTGGAACAGGTTGCCTAGGGAAATTGTGGCTGTACCATCCCTGGCAGAGTTCAAGGTCAGGCTGGACAGGGCTTTGAGCAACCTGGTCTAGTGGAACGTGTCCCTGCCCATGGCAAGGGGGTTGGAACTAGATGATCTTGAAGGTTCCTTCCAACCCAAACCATTCTATAATTCTATTAAACCTCAAAGATTTAAGAATCTGGGCATTATTGTTGGAAAAGGTGGAGGGGAATAAATGTGGGTGATATACCAAGACTGGGTTTATTCCAGCACTGGTTTTGTGATTAAAGCAATCTGGCAGAGAAGGATTATTTGTGAGAGTGAGAGAAATAGGGAAGATCTCAGCCAGTGTTTAGAGAATACAAGACGCTGTTTTTGTGAGCTCAAAAAAAGTTATAAATCATTTAATGAGCTAACTTTTCTAGAAAACAGGTTCATTCTCAAATATTTAACTAGCATGGCCAAAACTAACTGCTTATAAGTGTTAGATCACTCCCCAAAATACCATAAGCTTTAAAGAATATAATATTTTTTAGTTCTGTCATGTGATTTCAAATATCTTGGGGGTGGCTGATTTAGTTTTGTTTTTCTTCTGCAACCACAAAGCTTATAAGGATTTTCTTTTTATCACATGACAGCTGATTCTTATTCCAGGATCTACTATTTATGAAAGTCATCAACTATCGTTAGACTTTCAATAAAATTATCAGCTAATCATTTATGGTACACTACATTCATCAGGGCACTATCAATGAGCCGGAGAGATGCTCTCACCCACAGCCCACCATTTCTGACTCCCGTGGGACGAAGGTTGATGCAGTCATGCAAAGTATGAATTTTACTAGAAATCTGAAATAGCAAAACTGAACTTGCTGCATATAAACCAGAGTTAGGTAGAGAAAACTAGAAATCGAAACAACGATCAGGACCTAAACTCTTAATTTAACTTTATTTAGTTTAATTTAATTTTAGATTTGAGGTCGGACTTAAGCATTTGTAACTTAGACGCTTAATAAAGATAAACCCTGTAGGCCTGTTTCTACCACGATTAATTTTAAGTTTTTGAGTTCCTTACTTAATCTCTGAGGCTCTCCACTTTCATGTGCTTGTTCATGGTGGCAGTTTTCCTTGAAGGTTTGGATGAAGTTAAGGTGGTATTTGCAAATTCCTGTCCTTCAAAAAATTCCAGCAGTAGTAGAAGTTATGTAATAAAGAGCTTTACCTGAATACTTAGCTCTAAATTAAATAATAATTCCAATTATAAATTATAATTGCTTTTCTTAATTATCATGTAAGAAAATATAGATGAAAGGGTCTTTCTGGTAACATAACATGCTTTTCTGACTGAACGCATTATTTTAGTGGTCAGGTGAACATTTTCTTCCTTCTTCTATCAAGCTGACAGAAAACTACAATGCAAATACATTCTCATAATTTGAAAAAATATTTCTTCACCAAATATTTGACCTCAGTTAAGAAATGAGGAAGATAATAGCTGTGTCTTGGTGGTTTATACTCAAAGAATGTTAGTTATCTAATAGGAAAAATTAGGAATGTGGCAAAGAACTGCATGGAATTCTGTGTTATAGAAGTACATTCTATTTAGTAAATCTTACTCCCTTTTGTATATGTTAGGCGAAACCAAATTACATTTATCTTTGGTGTCTTCGTGGTCCACTCCAGCACCTCACATGAAGGTCTGTCCCAATTTAGCAGTACCACTAAATGTTTGAGCACATATTATTTTAAGAAGTTAATCTGTAGCCTAAACTTTTGCCAGGTTTTCCTCATCTTGAAGCTGCTTTCATGTTTCAGTGGAGTTTGGTTATTTATAGAAATACATTCTGACTTTTTGTCTGATTCATGGACGTACAAAAATCACTTTGTGTCGATCCCTGGGTGCTAATTTAGCCTCCTAGTGTGGTGTGATCCTCCAGATATGATAGGGCTGTAATATTTGTTCTTTGTTTACTGGCTTATTTTACAAACTCTGAGGATCGTCATCCTTGGGAAGGGGAAAATAGATATAGGCTCACTGCTCTTTTAAACCAAAAACTAGTTAGTCAAGTGAATCATAGAAAGACCATCTGGTTCAAACTTTGTCCCAAAGCAGGGCTAACATCAAAGCTAGAAGGTATTGTGAAAGACAGAAGTCCATGATCTGCTCAGTGACAAAATAACCTATTCATTATTTATTTTATTTGAAGAATTTATTTCCTTTAAGTTTCCTTCATAAGGGAAAATAAGTGACAGTTCTTCCAGAAATGAAATAGTGGGTCTTTAAAGCACAGGTTTCAGTGTTGTGTAATACAGCCTACAGTATCATAGTCTTAGCTCAGTGAAATTCCACCATTTTATCTGTATAATTTACTAGACTAGTGGTATGATTAATGCTGTAGCTTGCTATACATGCTAAGAGATCTAGAAGGAAAACAAGCCATTCCTTTTCATTATACATATAAATAATCTGAAAGGCTGCAGGGGATCTCTCCAGGTAGAGACAAAAATTGAGCTGATAGATCCAACTTTTATCCACTTGTTTGGGAAAAATCATGTTCTCTCTGCTTTGCTGTCCTGCCCATCACACTAAAATACATGCTTCTTCCAGAGCTGGAAATAAAATCTCTGATTTCTGTTTCCTTCACTACTGTTGAGTAACTGTAATAGCAGGTAATGGGTCAGTTTTTCCATCTAGCTCTTAATTCATATAGAAGCTATGGAACTTATTGGAGCATTAGAAGTCTATGGTCAGAAATTCGGAGTGCATGTAAGAAACAAGATGACCCAAGTTTTTGACAGGGTAAGACAGGGCTAAAAAAGAAATCAAATTGAGTTTACTGATTTAACAGCATGAACAGATCTTCAGCAATGAGCACCAATGTTTTGCAGTGAAGTTTTACCTTAATCTTTCAATTGAAATCATACAATGCATGCGAGTATTTTACATTTCCATCACTTCCTAGAATTGGATTTGTATGCATCTCTCCTCAGTGGCATCGTAGATGGGAAGCTGTGAAAGCAGGTATTCATATCTTTTGGCCTAAGTGGTCACTTCACATTGTTTTATGCTGGTTAACTTTTGGAGAGCAATCCAGAAAAAGAAAGGGGAATAGAAAGTCCATGGTAATGATCTAAGAGCACACAAATTATGGATCTAGGGGCCTTTGGGCTCTGGAGACTGGCTGTATTAACTTACACTGCTTCGCCTTCTACTCTTCTGCCTCTGATGATGCTACACATTTCTGTGGAACTGAGCTCCAGTTCATTGCCATCACATCTTGAAAAACACTGGAGTGAGTCTTCCCCTTCCCTGAATATTGAAGACA